>CAXHKU010000811.1:42500-82500 GCA_964017125.1 Flabesymbios commensalis | reverse complement strand
GTGACAATCCTTTACTCTCACGAGTCTATCCTGCCTTCCCTGTCCACTGCTTCCCCTAATCCTACGCCTAACCCTAACCCTAACCCTAACCCTAACCCTAACCCTAACCCTAACCCTAACCCTAACCCTAACCCTAACCCTAACCCTAACCCTAACCCTAACCTAACCCTAACCCTAACCCTAACCCTAACCCTAACCCTGACGAAGGGCCAATAGGTCTGAAACCGGTAGGAGGATTTTGTACAGGGAGTGGGAACTTATTTATAGGTTCCCACATCCCTTTTGCATTTTGTCAATTCATTCTCTTATTTTTAGGAACTTTATTTCAGCCCTCCGGGGAGCGGAGAAACAGACCTGCAGGTTAGTGACTCCCCTGATCTACTGTTCTTACTGTGTTTTTGTGTTGGAATTTTTTCGGCACTTTTCAGAGCTATATACCATTTGCCTTCCGCTTGCATAGGAGCAAGTACGCTTACAGGCTGCAGGATCTACGGTCACTATAGCATTTTACAATCTCAGATTCAGACTATCCTGACTCATTTGAGTGGAGCAGGCAAAACGTGAGTACGTTTTACTTAAAGTTATAGCAAAAATATCATACCCAATCTTTTGATTCGGTATGATATCGTTGTATATGACTTTTTCTAAATTAATGTTTTAGAGCGATCCCATCCTAAGCCAAATTACTTAGGCCTTTAGAACAAAATTCTCTCTCCAGCTCCATTTGCGTGGTTCTACTAAATCATCTATTGCCCGAGTTTACTAAATAGACTAAATTAAAATACCCTTCTTGAAAATTGACTCTTAAAAATGGCTGACACGCCTGTTCTCACTCCCTTCCAAATTTGCACTCGTAAGCTGAACCGTGTTCTGCGGTGTCAGTATTTGGCTTCCTGCTGGGAGGATTCCCGTTCCCTCCCCCCAGCTATTCAGAAAACGATCTCGACCCTTGAGGATAAAATTAAATTAGAGGGGCCAACGGCCCAGTTGAGTCGAGATCTACGCGAAGCGGCCCGGAATTGGGGTTCCGCTATTAAGTCAATCAGCCATACCCACTTGAGGAGTAGGGTTGATGAGTTGGCAGGTCAGTTAGTGCCTTACCTAGCCAAACTCACCACGAAAGAATTCGGTCAGAGCTCTGTACTGGCCATCTCGTGGGCTAGGCGACGCTACGGAAAGCGTCTGGGTGGGAATATCATTTCAAACTTCCAGGAATACAGTTCTGTTTTTGTTGGGCATCTGAGTGATGCCCCGTCTAGGAAGACCGCTCCACCGAAGGAGGGGCCTTCCGTTTCACAGACGGGCACCACCACTACAATTCAACCCCTAAATTCAACCTCTACCCAGGCTTCGCCCCAGCCTGGGTGCAGTGATAGGACCGGGGATGAGGCAGTATCCCAGGAGTGGGAGGCCCAGCGTCGCCCCGCTCAGGGGGTGACCGGGACTGTTGACACGTCTCCTATCGCTGTTTCAAATTCTTTTGGTGCGTTGTCGGATCTTCCTTCGACCCCAATCCACTCTAGGAATCTAAACTGTACATTTACTTCTACCCCCCAAAGTCAGAAGCGAAAAAGACATACGCAACCAGGACGGAAAATCACTAGGAGGAGGTTAGATCCATCTGGGGGGTCGGATTCGGATTCCACGGAGGCTGGTGAGACAGCCACCATGGTCTCTCCGGCCCGCTCAGGTGAGTTGGATGGTATTCATCCACTTCCTGCTGGGGATCCGGACGTGGTTGTCGGCGACACTCAGATGCTGGCTAGCCAGGGCACTGCTGGGGAGGTCTCTCTGCGTGGGGAGAGCCTGTTGAACTCCTCGAGTGAGGGGAGTTCCTCAGGGACCAGTGTAGAGGCCGGGGGTTTGGTCCTTGAACCAACGATGGCTGGGTCACCCCCTGTTACGAGCGAGGACACCACTCGTTCTAAGTCCCCTGTAGAGGCAGAGGACGAGATATCGTTGAACTCGCAGCATTCATCCTCCCCCCCAGCATCTATGGGCAATGGCTCTGCCAACCCAGGATGCCTCTCGGACCCCGGCAGTGCCACATTACCTAGACGGATAATGAGGCGCACCCAGGGTCGGAGACCCGGCACTTACTCCACCGCGGACTTTTGCATGTTTTCTCAACCTTCTCAACGGAGTAAAGCCGCTGGCAGGACTGACCTAAATTTGTCCTTTAAAGGTGAAAATTTGTATCCTGCCGACGTTACGCGTCATGCCGGTAATCTAAGCTCTGAACGTAAAATCGCGGCTTGGAAACTGGTTCTTAAACCATCTACCTCAATGGTTTTTCTCGGTGATTCAAATTTGTCAAAGGTTCCGAAAGTTACGAGGGAGGATGTGGAGGTACACAGCTTCCCTGGGGCCAAATGCTGGCATTTGACCAAACTTTTGGAACGTTTTGATGCTTCCAGGTATCCCCAGCTTAAGGATGTAATCATTTCTGTTGGGCTGAATGACTGTCTGAGTGAAACGACCCTTCGGTCCAAGAGAAATGCAAGTTTCCAAGAATGCATGTTGCAGGCGTCGTCTACTTTCCCCGACCAGCGGGTCTTTTTTCAACCCGTTTACGGTACGATAGCCCTAGATTTGACTTTCCTAAAGGGAATTCAAGCCTTTAATGAGCACGCACGCAAGTTTTTAGGGAATCGGCCGGTGGCCCATTACCTAAATAAGCATCATGCTCAGGTTAAGCAGAATGGACAGGATCCAGTCCATTGGAGCCGCGAATCGGCGTTTAAAATCATTGAGCATTCCCTTTCCCTTATCCATCATTTAAACTAAATTCGGGGCAAGACGCCAGAGTTAACCGTAACTCGGCCACCTTCCCCTTTAAATCAAACGGCATTATCAACCTATCCAGTAAAAACCTGGATAAGGGTAGCGTTGGCGTTTTGCAGAAGGGCATTAAGTTCGTCCCCACTCCTCGTACTATAGATAGAGGTGACTTAAAATCAGCAACTGACGGTCTTGCCCGCCGTCTTCGTCTAAATTTCTTTTTTCACGGTCGAAACAGCGCAACACGTGATCCCAATTTTAGGATAAAATCTACTTGGATGCCTCCATCCAACAACCCTTTCCTAGAATGCGAGCTAAAAACTTTAGACTCTGCTATAAAAAACATCCCAGATGCCCTTCCTAAGAGCAATCTGCCGAAAAACGAACGGATCGCCCTTAAAAATTTGGCTAAAAACAAAGACATCATTATTAAACCAGCTGATAAGGGCGCAGCCATCGTAGTAATGGATAAAAAGGACTATATATCTGAGACTGAACGCCAGCTCAACCATCCAATCCATTACAAAACGTTAGATCAGCCTGTTTTTCCTCAGGCTATTACGAAAATCAATGAAATTTTCCGAGAGCTGAAAGATCTAAAATTTATCGACAAAGGCCAATTCGACTTTCTCGCTTGTCTGTCTGATCCGACACCTAGGAGAATGTATCTTCTCCCTAAAATTCATAAGGAAAAAAACAAGTGGCCCCCCCCGGGTCGCTTACCGCCAGGCAGACCGATCATTTCCGACTGCGGAAGCGAAAGTTGCGCCTCAGCGGAGTATATTGATCACTTCTTGGCACCGTTGGCAACACGTCATCCATCCTTTTTAAAAGACACCACACATTTCCTTGATGAAATAAAAAAAACAAAAATTCACCCTGACGCTTTTATCGCCACTATTGATGTGGACAGTCTGTATACTAATATTGACAATGTCACAGGTATACAATCTGTAGCAAAAGCTTTTGACAGATATCCGGACCCTAAAAGGCCGGACAAACAAATTTTAGATTTACTCAAAATTAATTTGGAGTACAATGATTTTGAATTCAATGGCAAATGGTATCTACAAACGTGGGGTACTGCCATGGGCAAAAAATTTGCACCAAATTATGCCAACCTCTTTTTGGCAGATTGGGAAAGGGAGGTCTTGGAAAAGGCACCCCTTAAACCCAAATTCTACAGGAGATTTCTGGATGATATTTTCATGATTTGGGAACACTCGGAGGAATCTTTCCACGAGTTTGTAAATTTATTAAATACACATCATCCATCAATCACTGTTAAAGCAGAATTGGACAAACAATCCATAAATTTCTTAGATACCACTGTGTTTAAAGGGAACAGATTTAATAGTGATGGCATACTAGACACGAAAGTGTACTTCAAACCAACAGATACGTTGGAATTGCTACATAAAAATTCTTACCACCCTCCACACACCTTTTCTGGGATTATCAAATCCCAAATTCTGAGATATCAGAGGATTTGTAATAATCAAAGGGACATAGATGACGCTTGCCGACGATTATTTTATGCGCTTAAACCACGTGGTTATTCCGATCGATTCCTACGCACGATCAAAAACAAAGTCTTAGGTTCGGATCAGACTTTGATGCTAGGGTGCTCCAATAGATGTAATGGACCAAAATGTAAACTATGTAAAAACAACATAGTTGTTCAATCAGCCACCCTTCCAGGGGGTCCTGGAAATTTGAACACTGAATTCAAACTTTCAACGCAACAAGATTGCAACTCCCCTAACGGTATTTATGGCATTCAATGCGAGAAATGCCATAAAATTTACATTGGGGAAACTGGGATGAGTTTTAGAGATCGAATTAACGTACATTTATCAAATGTACGTTTGAACAAACCCACCCCAGTAGGAATTCATTTTAATGGCAGTGAATGCCATATTGAACACCTAAAGGTATATTTCCTTGAAACTTTGCCAGTTTCCTCTGACAAAGACGTAGACAAGGTTAAACGCCTTGACCTAGAACGTAAATGGCAGATAAAGGTAAGATCGATGACACCAACTGGGATGAATACGGTTCCATCCCCTGCCAATAACGGCGTTATCCCTTTTGTCATACCGTTCTCCGAAACGGCTAAGAAAGCGGCCTCTTTAGCTAAGGGGACTTTCAACAAAATTAAAATCAAGCACCCTAACATCGTTTTTCAACCTTGTGTTACAGCATACAAAAGGGGCAAGAACTTGCGCGATCTACTTGTTAAAAGTAGACTGGGCAAGGCCTCATACAACATGCCCGGTAACCCAAGGAACAACGGCTCGACAGAATATACCCAGGGTCCTACTTCAGACGGAGAGGATCCTGGATCCTTGTCTCTTCTCATTGAATTAATGGATGAGACAAACACAGAGTAGTTTATTTCACTTCCAATTGGGCTACATGTCCCCTCGGCCAGTGCCTAATCGGAAGTAGAACAGGGTTTTTCTCCATTTTTTTAACCGGAGAAATATCAAAGGTAGGATATTCAGAAACCTCTGGCCCCCCTAGGGGCAGGTTTCGCTCATTTTTTTACTCTTCCTTGGGGTAATTCTTTCGGACTTTTTGCTGAAATTTTGGGTTAAGTATTGCTTAGTATGTGCACACCTGTTGGGAGACCAAGGAAACTCCCCGTGTACGGGCCTACTTAACAAACCTTAAGTCCCTTTCGGGTGACTTTTTATCACCTACCTACCACCACTAAATTCTAAAACACCCTCTAAATTAGAGGAGTGTTTGCCTTTTAGACCTAACTCTAAATTCAATTTCCGCTGAGAGTTATTCAAAGGAGCCACTCAGTGACAATCCTTTACTCTCACGAGTCTATCCTGCCTTCCCTGTTCACTGCTTCCCCTAATCCTACGCCTAACCCAGCCAGAGCCAGACCTATAATCAACTTTGTGGGATTGATGCCTGAAAATTAATTATGTGAAATATACTACTCTATCACTTTTTACACTATAAGGAAACCTTCCTTTACATATGAACTAACTATATATATTATTTTATAATTGCGCATTTGCTATGTTTTGTTTTCCTAACTCCATCTCATTACAGAACATAGCCGACCGTACATCAGCAACTGTAACAACAAACAAGCCAAGAAGTGATAACAACGAGCAAAGAGAATCAAGTAGGAGCGAGGGTTATAACCAAGATCAGAACTATTTGGTTATCACCTATAATATAATTAAGTCACCTCTATCTCCAAAATTGAAAACACCAACTGGACGGATGCTCGGGCAGGACGGCTCAGTGGGGAGAATCTGAAGGGGTTCTCCCACGAATCTACCCTGCTTGGACTTCCGTCTTAGAATTCAGCATTGCAGGCCTTATTTTTACTTTGGGTAGGTAAATTTATCATTGTTCATGGGTATCCCTCACACTTAAATAAAACTGCGGGGGATGCCCTGCTTTTTTATCTTTAGTTGCCCTATGTGAATCTAAGTCTTGTAATTTTAAAAGGGCATGTAACATACTTTGTACTAAAATGATTGTTCTTCTCTTTTACAGAACCCGAGAACCCAACACTACTTGACTATTACTGGCTGAATCTGAAGGACTCTATTTTTTAGATACTGCTTTACTGAGGGCGGAGCCCTGTAAGGTAGGCAGAACCTACTCTTTTTATGGACCACGGGGAAGGGACGGGGTTTGAACCCGGGTGCCCTGTGCTGCCATGAATGTGACTTGGAGAATTCCACCAAGCCACGGGGACAGCTGATATTCACCTATCCAATTTTTCTAGTCTATAGGAAATTTTATCTCTGACTTTAATTAATAAATTTGAAAATTTAGGGATTCGAACCCGGATCCCTGGTTCTGGGGCACAGCCCTCTAACCACTGGACTACCCAGTTGGCTATGCCTGTTCTGGGTTGATTTTTGATGTCCTTAGGAGATATCCTTTCCTAGATTTTAAATTTTAAATGAAAAAATTCTGGCTTGGAGGGATTCGAACTGGGGTCTGTGAGAAGAGACAACGCCTCTAACCACTAGACCAGCCAGTCAGTTGAATTTCACCCTGTTAATTCTTCTACTGGTATCAGCTACCCTCTCACACCATTATTAAATTAATTTTGGTGAGAAAAATTTATGGTCCAAGAGGGGTTTGAACCGGGGTCTGTGGGGAGAGACAACGCCTCTAACCACTAGACCAGCCAGTCAGTTGTATTTCTGACTGCTTATTCCTAGCCAGATGGAATTCCACCAAAAATATATTTATATTATTTTTATTTTTGGTGATTATTTATTTATTCCTTCATCCTAGACCTTCTAATTCTCAGAAAAGTTACTTCTTGGACCACTGGAATTTTCAACTACCTCTGCGGGCTTCTAACTGGGCCCCTTATAGGTTTATTTCAAGTCACCAATTAATACATTACAATCCCCACTCACATTTTTCTTTTGGCTCTATAAATTCGTAGGATTTTTTTAGGGCCTTGTAATTTTGGTGTTTTACTCAGCATACCCCTTACAAAATTATAAGAATTGGAACAACAGTCTTAACGGCCTGTTTGCCTCTTATTCTTTATTCCAAAATATTGGTCCAGCTGATTCAATATGCCAAAGTCATGGAGTGCCACCTGGTGAATGGAGGAGAAATGCCCTGAAAAGACAGTTTTTTCCATGGAAAAGCCCACAACTGAGGGTCAAGGCCGCACGTGGGAACAGCATGAAGACCAGAACCACTGTTTTATTCACCTCAATATATTATTTTTAAACGTTCTTTTGGTTAATTCTGTATTGAATTTCACCAAAATAATGCCTACATATAATTATTTGATCAATATATAATATATACCAGTATTTTATAAGTTGATTACTGATTGTATTTCCGAATTATAAAATTAAACAGAACTAAATTCATTTTAGTCACTCCCAGACCCCTAGGGGTCTGTGTACGAAAGGTTCTGAATGCCAGTGTGTGTACACACACCTTCCAAAACTCAAGGCTGTTTTTTCTAGCCTGAATTCATTTATTCAATCCCCTCTGAAATGATA
The DNA here is from genome assembly GCA_964017125.1 of Flabesymbios commensalis. Lineage (NCBI taxonomy): Eukaryota > Metazoa > Annelida > Polychaeta > Terebellida > Flabelligeridae > Flabesymbios > Flabesymbios commensalis. Next base: position 74,701 of record CAXHKU010000811.1, on the reverse strand, counting down.
ATCAGAGGGGGCAATGGACTGAAACCAAGTGTATTAACACCAGAATATTGTTGCCCACTAAATTAGGACAATAATATCTAGTTCTAAAACATATTCTCTCGTTGAGTAGATATTTCAAACACAATGGCTATGAGCCTGTGGGATTTAAGGGTCGGGGCACTGTGAAAATGCCCAGTGGAAAGTCAGCCTGACTTCCTAAGCTCTGGGGCCGCTGGAAAATAATGAAAATTATTTTTAAGCACCTTGGATATGACTCTAATGTACATTTTATCAAATCTCCTTCCCTATTAAGTGTTTGAATTTTATTTATTCTATTATACCAACCCAATTTAAACTTTTTTACACACTTTTTTTCAATACTACAGCCTTTTCTGTGTTTATTTCAGATTGTGACCTGGGGATCACAGACCATGCGCTCAGTGACCGTGACTGGCTTGGGGTATAAAAGTAAAGGGTACAGTGTACACAAACATTCTCTTTGCCAGTCACTTCGGAGCTCTTGGCCTGAACAGTTGGTAATTTGTATTTTTTCAGATACCTCCCTGACGAAGGGCCAATAGGTCTGAAACCGGTAGGAGGATTTTGTACAGGGAGTGGGAACTTATTTATAGGTTCCCACATCCCTTTTGCATTTTGTCAATTCATTCTCTTATTTTTAGGAACTTTATTTCAGCCCTCCGGGGAGCGGAGAAACAGACCTGCAGGTTAGTGACTCCCCTGATCTACTGTTCTTACTGTGTTTTTGTGTTGGAATTTTTTCGGCACTTTTCAGAGCTATATACCATTTGCCTTCCGCTTGCATAGGAGCAAGTACGCTTACAGGCTGCAGGATCTACGGTCACTATAGCATTTTACAATCTCAGATTGAGACCATCCTGACTCATTTGAGTGGAGCAGGCAAAACGTGAGTACGTTTTACTTAAAGTTATAGCAAAAATATCATACCCAATCTTTTGATTCGGTATGATATCGTTGTATATGACTTTTTCTAAATTAATGTTTTAGAGCGATCCCATCCTAAGCCAAATTACTTAGGCCTTTAGAACAAAATTCTCTCTCCAGCTCCATTTGCGTGGTTCTACCAAATTATCTATTGCCCGAGTTTACTAAATAGACTAAATTAAAATACCCTTCTTGAAAATTGACTCTTAAAAATGGCTGACACGCCTGTTCTCACTCCCTTCCAAATTTGCACTCGTAAGCTGAACCGTGTTCTGCGGTGTCAGTATTTGGCTTCCTGCTGGGAGGATTCCCGTTCCCTCCCCCCAGCTATTCAGAAAACGATCTCGACCCTTGAGGATAAGATTAAATTAGAGGGGCCAACGGCCCAGTTGAGTCGAGATCTACGCGAAGCGGCCCGGAATTGGGGTTCCGCTATTAAGTCAATCAGCCATACCCACTTGAGGAGTAGGGTTGATGAGTTGGCAGGTCAGTTAGTGCCTTACCTAGCCAAACTCACCACGAAAGAATTCGGTCAGAGCTCTGTACTGGCCATCTCGTGGGCTAGGCGACGCTACGGAAAGCGTCTGGGTGGGAATATCATTTCAAACTTCCAGGAATACAGTTCTGTTTTTGTTGGGCATCTGAGTGATGCCCCGTCTAGGAAGACCGCTCCACCGAAGGAGGGGCCTTCCGTTTCACAGACGGGCACCACCACTACAATTCAACCCCTAAATTCAACCTCTACCCAGGCTTCGCCCCAGCCTGGGTGCAGTGATAGGACCGGGGATGAGGCAGTATCCCAGGAGTGGGAGGCCCAGCGTCGCCCCGCTCAGGGGGTGACCGGGACTGTTGACACGTCTCCTATCGCTGTTTCAAATTCTTTTGGTGCGTTGTCGGATCTTCCTTCGACCCCAATCCACTCTAGGAATTTAAACTGTACATTTACTTCTACCCCCCAAAGTCAAAAGCGAAAAAGACATACGCAACCAGGACGGAAAATCACTAGGAGGAGGTTAGATCCATCTGGGGGGTCGGATTCGGATTCCACGGAGGCTGGTGAGACAGCCACCATGGTCTCTCCGGCCCGCTCAGGTGAGTTGGATGGTATTCATCCACTTCCTACTGGGGATCCGGACGTGGTTGTCGGCGACACTCAGATGCTGGCTAGCCAGGGCACTGCTGGGGAGGTCTCTCTGCGTGGGGAGAGCCTGTTGAACTCCTCGAGTGAGGGGAGTTCCTCAGGGACCAGTGTAGAGGCCGGGGGTTTGGTCCTTGAACCAACGATGGCTGGGTCACCCCCTGTTACGAGCGAGGACACCACTCGTTCTAAGTCCCCTGTAGAGTCAGGGGACGAGATATCGTTGAACTCGCAGCATTCATCCTCCCCCCCAGCATCTATGGGCAATGGCTCTGCCAACCCAGGATGCCTCTCGGACCCCGGCAGTGCCACATTACCTAGACGGATAATGAGGCGCACCCAGGGTCGGAGACCCGGCACTTACTCCACCGCGGACTTTTGCATGTTTTCTCAACCTTCTCAACGGAGTAAAGCCGCTGGCAGGACTGACCTAAATTTGTCCTTTAAAGGTGAAAATTTGTATCCTGCCGACGTTACGCGTCATGCCGGTAATCTAAGCTCTGAACGTAAAATCGCGGCTTGGAAACTGGTTCTTAAACCATCTACCTCAATGGTTTTTCTCGGTGATTCAAATTTGTCAAAGGTTCCGAAAGTTACGAGGGAGGATGTGGAGGTACACAGCTTCCCTGGGGCCAAATGCTGGCATTTGACCAAACTTTTGGAACGTTTTGATGCTTCCAGGTATCCCCAGCTTAAGGATGTAATCATTTCTGTTGGGCTGAATGACTGTCTGAGTGAAACGACCCTTCGGTCCAAGAGAAATGCAAGTTTCCAAGAATGCATGTTGCAGGCGTCGTCTACTTTCCCCGACCAGCGGGTCTTTTTTCAACCCGTTTACGGTACGATAGCCCTAGATTTGACTTTCCTAAAGGGAATTCAAGCCTTTAATGAGCACGCACGCAAGTTTTTAGGGAATCGGCCGGTGGCCCATTACCTAAATAAGCATCATGCTCAGGTTAAGCAGAATGGACAGGATCCAGTCCATTGGAGCCGCGAATCGGCGTTTAAAATCATTGAGCATTCCCTTTCCCTTATCCATCATTTAAACTAAATTCGGGGCAAGACGCCAGAGTTAACCGTAACTCGGCCACCTTCCCCTTTAAATCAAACGGCATTATCAACCTATCCAGTAAAAACCTGGATAAGGGTAGCGTTGGCGTTTTGCAGAAGGGCATTAAGTTCGTCCCCACTCCTCGTACTATAGATAGAGGTGACTTAAAATCAGCAACTGACGGTCTTGCCCGCCGTCTTCGTCTAAATTTCTTTTTTCACGGTCGAAACAGCGCAACACGTGATCCCAATTTTAGGATAAAATCTACTTGGATGCCTCCATCCAACAACCCTTTCCTAGAATGCGAGCTAAAAACTTTAGACTCTGCTATAAAAAACATCCCAGATGCCCTTCCTAAGAGCAATCTGCCGAAAAACGAACGGATCGCCCTTAAAAATTTGGCTAAAAACAAAGACATCATTATTAAACCAGCTGATAAGGGCGCAGCCATCGTAGTAATGGATAAAAAGGACTATATATCTGAGACTGAACGCCAGCTCAACCATCCAATCCATTACAAAACGTTAGATCAGCCTGTTTTTCCTCAGGCTATTACGAAAATCAATGAAATTTTCCGAGAGCTGAAAGATCTAAAATTTATCGACAAAGGCCAATTCGACTTTCTCGCTTGTCCGTCTGATCCGACACCTAGGAGAATGTATCTTCTCCCTAAAATTCATAAGGAAAAAAACAAGTGGCCCCCCCCGGGTCGCTTACCGCCAGGCAGACCGATCATTTCCGACTGCGGAAGCGAAAGTTGCGCCTCAGCGGAGTATATTGATCACTTCTTGGCACCGTTGGCAACACGTCATCCATCCTTTTTAAAAGACACCACACATTTCCTTGATGAAATAAAAAAAACAAAAATTCACCCTGACGCTTTTATCGCCACTATTGATGTGGACAGTCTGTATACTAATATTGACAATGTCACAGGTATACAATCTGTAGCAAAAGCTTTTGACAGATATCCGGACCCTAAAAGGCCGGACAAACAAATTTTAGATTTACTCAAAATTAATTTGGAGTACAATGATTTTGAATTCAATGGCAAATGGTATCTACAAACGTGGGGTACTGCCATGGGCAAAAAATTTGCACCAAATTATGCCAACCTCTTTTTGGCAGATTGGGAAAGGGAGGTCTTGGAAAAGGCACCCCTTAAACCCAAATTCTACAGGAGATTTCTGGATGATATTTTCATGATTTGGGAACACTCGGAGGAATCTTTCCACGAGTTTGTAAATTTACTAAATACACATCATCCATCAATCACTGTTAAAGCAGAATTGGACAAACAATCCATAAATTTCTTAGATACCACTGTGTTTAAAGGGAACAGATTTAATAGTGATGGCATACTAGACACGAAAGTGTACTTCAAACCAACAGATACGTTGGAATTGCTACATAAAAATTCTTACCACCCTCCACACACCTTTTCTGGGATTATCAAATCCCAAATTCTGAGATATCAGAGGATTTGTAATAATCAAAGGGACATAGATGACGCTTGCCGACGGTTATTTTATGCGCTTAAACCACGTGGTTATTCCGATCGATTCCTACGCACGATCAAAAACAAAGTCTTAGGTTCGGATCAGACTTTGATGCTAGGGTGCTCCAATAGATGTAATGGACCAAAATGTAAACTATGTAAAAACAACATAGTTGTTCAATCAGCCACCCTTCCAGGGGGTCCTGGAAATTTGAACACTGAATTCAAACTTTCAACGCAACAAGATTGCAACTCCCCTAACGGTATTTATGGCATTCAATGCGAGAAATGCCATAAAATTTACATTGGGGAAACTGGGATGAGTTTTAGAGATCGAATTAACGTACATTTATCAAATGTACGTTTGAACAAACCCACCCCAGTAGGAATTCATTTTAATGGCAGTGAATGCCATATTGAACACCTAAAGGTATATTTCCTTGAAACTTTGCCAGTTTCCTCTGACAAAGACGTAGACAAGGTTAAACGCCTTGACCTAGAACGTAAATGGCAGATAAAGGTAAGATCGATGACACCAACTGGGATGAATACGGTTCCATCCCCTGCCAATAACGGCGTTATCCCTTTTGTCATACCGTTCTCCGAAACGGCTAAGAAAGCGGCCTCTTTAGCTAAGGGGACTTTCAACAAAATTAAAATCAAGCACCCTAACATCGTTTTTCAACCTTGTGTTACAGCATACAAAAGGGGCAAGAACTTGCGCGATCTACTTGTTAAAAGTAGACTGGGCAAGGCCTCATACAACATGCCCGGTAACCCAAGGAACAACGGCTCGACAGAATATACCCAGGGTCCTACTTCAGACGGAGAGGATCCTGGATCCTTGTCTCTTCTCATTGAATTAATGGATGAGACAAACACAGAGTAGTTTATTTCACTTCCAATTGGGCTACATGTCCCCTCGGCCAGTGCCTAATCGGAAGTAGAACAGGGTTTTTCTCCATTTTTTTAACCGGAGAAATATCAAAGGTAGGATATTCAGAAACCTCTGGCCCCCCTAGGGGCAGGTTTCGCTCATTTTTTTACTCTTCCTTGGGGTAATTCTTTCGGACTTTTTGCTGAAATTTTGGGTTAAGTATTGCTTAGTATGTGCACACCTGTTGGGAGACCAAGGAAACTCCCCGTGTACGGGCCTACTTAACAAACCTTAAGTCCCTTTCGGGTGACTTTTTATCACCTACCTACCACCACTAAATTCTAAAACACCCTCTAAATTAGAGGAGTGTTTGCCTTTTAGACCTAACTCTAAATTCAATTTCCGCTGAGAGTTATTCAAAGGAGCCACTCAGTGACAATCCTTTACTCTCACGAGTCTATCCTGCCTTCCCTGTTCACTGCTTCCCCTAATCCTACGCCTAACCCTAACCCTAACCCTAACCCTAACCCTAACCCTAACCCTAACCCTAACCCTAACCCTAACCCTAACCCTAACCCTAACCCTAACCCTAACCCTAACCCTAACCCTAACCCTAACCCTAACCCTAACCCTAACCCTAACCCTAACCCTAACCCTAACCCTAACCCTAACCCTAACCCTAACCCTAACCCTAACCCTAACCCTAACCCTAACCCTAACCCTAACCCTAACCCATTCACCCTGATGCTTTTATCGCCACTATTGATGTGGACAGTCTGTATACCAATATTGACAATGTCACAGGTATACAATCTGTAGCAAAAGCTTTTGACAGATATCCGGACCCTAAAAGGCCGGACAAACAAATTTTAGATTTACTCAAAATTAATCTGGAGTACAATGATTTTGAATTCAATGGCAAATGGTATCTACAAACGTGGGGTACTGCCATGGGCAAAAAATTTGCACCAAATTATGCCAACCTCTTTTTGGCAGATTGGGAAAGGGAGGTCTTGGAAAAGGCACCCCTTAAACCCAAATTCTACAGGAGATTTCTGGATGATATTTTCATGATTTGGGAACACTCGGAGGAATCTTTCCACGAGTTTGTAAATTTATTAAATACGCATCATCCATCAATCACTGTTAAAGCGGAATTGGACAAACAATCCATAAATTTCTTAGATACCACTGTGTTTAAAGGGAACAGATTTAATAGTGATGGCATACTAGACACGAAAGTGTACTTCAAACCAACAGATACGTTGGAATTGCTACATAAAAATTCTTACCACCCTCCACACACCTTTTCTGGGATCATCAAATCCCAAATTCTGAGATATCAGAGGATTTGTAATAATCAAAGGGACATAGATGACGCTTGCCGACGGTTATTTTATGCGCTTAAACCACGTGGTTATTCCGATCGATTCCTACGCACGATCAAAAACAAAGTCTTAGGTTCGGATCAGACTTTGATGCTAGGGTGCTCCAATAGATGTAATGGACCAAAATGTAAACTATGTAAAAACAACATAGTTGTTCAATCAGCCACCCTTCCAGGGGGTCCTGGAAATTTGAACACTGAATTCAAACTTTCAACGCAACAAGATTGCAACTCCCCTAACGGTATTTATGGCATTCAATGCGAGAAATGCCATAAAATTTACATTGGGGAAACTGGGATGAGTTTTAGAGATCGAATTAACGTACATTTATCAAATGTACGTTTGAACAAACCCACCCCAGTAGGAATTCATTTTAATGGCAGTGAATGCCATATTGAACACCTAAAGGTATATTTCCTTGAAACTTTGCCAGTTTCCTCTGACAAAGACGTAGACAAGGTTAAACGCCTTGACCTAGAACGTAAATGGCAGATAAAGGTAAGATCGATGACACCAACTGGGATGAATACGGTTCCATCACCTGCCAATAACGGCGTTATCCCTTTCGTCATAACGTTCTCCGAAACGGCTAAGAAAGCGGCCTCTTTAGCTAAGGGGACTTTCAACAAAATTAAAATCAAGCACCCTAATATCGTTTTTCAACCTTGTGTTACAGCATACAAAAGGGGCAAGAACTTGCGCGATCTACTTGTTAGAAGTAGACTGGGCAAGGCCTCATACAACATGCCTGGTAACCCGAGAAACAACGGCTCGACAGAATATACCCAGGGTCCTACTTCAGACGGAGAGGATCCTGGATCCTTGTCTCTTCTCATTGAATTAATGGATGAGACAAACACAGAGTAGTTTATTTCACTTCCAATTGGGCTACATGTCCCCTCGGCCAGTGCCTAATCGGAAGTAGAACAGGGTTTTTCTCCATTTTTTTTAACCGGAGAAATATCAAAGGTAGGATATTCAGAAACCTCTGGCCCCCCTAGGGGCAGGTTTCGCTCATTTTTTTACTCTTCCTTGGGGTAATTCTTTCGGACTTTTTGCTGAAATTTTGGGTTAAGTATTGCTTAGTATGTGCACACCTGTTGGGAGACCAAGGAAACTCCCCGTGTACGGGCCTACTTAACAAACCTTAAGTCCCTTTCGGGTGACTTTTTATCACCTACCTACCACCACTAAATTCTAAAACACCCTCTAAATTAGAGGAGTGTTTGCCTTTTAGACCTAACTCTAAATTCAATTTCCGCTGAGAGTTATTCAAAAGAGCCACTCAGTGACAATCCTTTACTCTCACGAGTCTATCCTGCCTTCCCTGTTCACTGCTTCCCCTAATCCTACGCCTAACCCAGCCAGAGCCAGACCTATAATCAACTTTGTGGGATTGATGCCTGAAAATTAATTATGTGAAATATACTACTCTATCACTTTTTACACTATAAGGAAACCTTCCTTTACATATGAACTAACTATATATATTCTTTTATAATTGCGCATTTGCTATGTTTTGTTAACTCCATCTCATTACAGAACATAGCCGACCGTACATCAGCAACTGTAACAACAAACAAGCCAAGAAGTGATAACAACGAGCAAAGAGAATCAAGTAGGAGCGAGGGTTATAACCAAGATCAGAACTATTTGGTTATCACCTATAATATAATTAAGTCACCTCTATCTCCAAAATTGAAAACACCAACTGGACGGATGCTCGGGCAGGACGGCTCAGTGGGGAGAATCTGAAGGGGTTCTCCCACGAATCTACCCTGCTTGGACTTCCGTCTTAGAATTCAGCATTGCAGGCCTTATTTTTACTTTGGGTAGGTAAATTTATCATTGTTCATGGGTATCCCTCACACTTAAATAAAACTGCGGGGGATGCCCTGCTTTTTTATCTTTAGTTGCCCTATGTGAATCTAAGTCTTGTAATTTTAAAAGGGCATGTAACATACTTTGTACTAAAATGATTGTTCTTCTCTTTTACAGAACCCGAGAACCCAACACTACTTGACTATTACTGGCTGAATCTGAAGGACTCTATTTTTTAGATACTGCTTTACTGAGGGCGGAGCCCTGTAAGGTAGGCAGAACCTACTCTTTTTATGGACCACGGGGAAGGGACGGGGTTTGAACCCGGGTGCCCTGTGCTGCCATGAATGTGACTTGGAGAATTCCACCAAGCCACGGGGACAGCTGATATTCACCAATCCAATTTTTCTAGTCTATAGGAAATTTTATCTCTGACTTTAATTAATAAATTTGAAAATTTAGGGATTCGAACCCGGATCCCTGGTTCTGGGGCACAGCCCTCTAACCACTGGACTACCCAGTTGGCTATGCTTGTTCTGGGTTGATTTTTGATGTTCTTAGGAGATATCCTTTCCTAGATTTTAAATTTTAAATGAAAAAATTCTGGCTTGGAGGGATTCGAACTGGGGTCTGTGAGAAGAGACAACGCCTCTAACCACTAGACCAGCCAGTCGGTTGAATTTCACCCTGTTAATTCTTCTACTGGTATCAGCTACTCTCTCACACCATTATTAAATTAATTTTGGTGAGAAAAATTTATGGTCCAAGAGGGGTTTGAACCGGGGTCTGTGGGGAGAGACAACGCCTCTAACCACTAGACCAGCCAGTCAGTTGTATTTCTGACTGCTTATTCCTAGCCAGATGGAATTCCACCAAAAATATATTTATATTATTTTTATTTTTGGTGATTATTTATTTATTCCTTCATCCCAGACCTTCTAATTCTCAGAAAAGTTACTTCTTGGACCACTGGAATTTTCAACTACCTCTGCGGGCTTCTAACTGGGCCCCTTATAGGTTTATTTCAAGTCACCAATTAATACATTACAATCCCCACTCACATTTTTCTTTTGGCTCCATAAATTCGTAGGATTTTTTTAGGGCCTTGTAATTTTGGTGTTTTACTCAGCATACCCCTTACAAAATTATAAGAATTGGAACAACAGTCTTAACGGCCTGTTCGCCTCTTATTCTTTATTCCAAAATATTGGTCCAGCTGATTCAATATGCCAAAGTCATGGAGTGCCACCTGGTGAATGGAGGAGAAATGCCCTGAAAAGACAGTTTTTTCCATGGAAAAGCCCACAACTGAGGGTCAAGGCCGCACGTGGGAACAGCATGAAGACCAGAACCACTGTTTTATTCACCTCAATATATTATTTTCAAACGTTCTTTTGGTTAATTCTGTATTGAATTTCACCAAAATAATGTCTACATATAATTATTTGATCAATATATAATATATACCAGTATTTTATAGGTTGATTACTGATTGTATTTCCGAATTATAAAATTAAACAGAACTAAATTCATTTTAGTCACTCCCAGACCCCCAGGGGTCTGTGTACGAAAGGTTCTGAATGCCAGTGTGTGTACACACACCTTCCAAAACTCAAGGCTGTTTTTTCTAGCCTGAATTCATTTATTCAATCCCCTCTGAAATGATAATCAGAAGGGGTTATGGACTGAAACCAAGTGTATTAACACCAGAATATTGTTGCCCACTAAATTAGGACAATAATATCTAGTTCTAAAACATATTCTCTCGTTGAGTAAATATTTCAAACACAATGGCTATGAGCCTGTGGGATTTAAGGGTCGGGGCACTGTGAAAATGCCCAGTGGAAAGTCAGCCTGACTTCCTAAGCTCTGGGGCCGCTGGAAAATAATGAAAATTATTTTTAAGCACCTTGGATATGACTCTAATGTAAATTTTATCAAATCTCCTTCCCTATTAAGTGTTTGAATTTTATTTATTCTATTATACCAACCCAATTCAAACTTTTTTACACACTTTTTTTCAATACTACAGCCTTTTCTGTGTTTATTTCAGATTATGACCTGGGGATCACAGACCATGCGCTCAGTGACCGTGACTGGCTTGGGGTATAAAAGTAAAGGGTACAGTGTACACAAACATTCTCTTTGCCAGTCACTTCGGAGCTCTTGGCCTGAACAGTTGGTAATTTGTATTTTTTCAGATACCTCCCTGACGAAGGGCCAATAGGTCTGAAACCGGTAGGAGGATTTTGTACAGGGAGTGGGAACTTATTTATAGGTTCCCACATCCCTTTTGCATTTTGTCAATTCATTCTCTTATTTTTAGGAACTTTATTTCAGCCCTCCGGGGAGCGGAGAAACAGACCTGCAGGTTAGTGACTCCCCTGATCTACTGTTCTTACTGTGTTTTTGTGTTGGAATTTTTTCGGCACTTTTCAGAGCTATATACCATTTGCCTTCCGCTTGCATAGGAGCAAGTACGCTTACAGGCTGCAGGATCTACGGTCACTATAGCATTTTACAATCTCAGATTCAGACCATCCTGACTCATTTGAGTGGAGCAGGCAAAACGTGAGTACGTTTTACTTAAAGTTATAGCAAAAATATCATACCCAATCTTTTGATTCGGTATGATATCGTTGTATATGACTTTTTCTAAATTAATGTTTTAGAGCGATCCCATCCTAAGCCAAATTACTTAGGCCTTTAGAACAAAATTCTCTCTCCAGCTCCATTTGCGTGGTTCTACTAAATTATCTATTGCCCGAGTTTACTAAATAGACTAAATTAAAATACCCTTTTTGAAAATTGACTCTTAAAAATGGCTGACACGCCTGTTCTCACTCCCTTCCAAATTTGCACTCGTAAGCTGAACCGTGTTCTGCGGTGTCAGTATTTGGCTTCCTGCTGGGAGGATTCCCGTTCCCTCCCCCCAGCTATTCAGAAAACGATCTCGACCCTTGAGGATAAAATTAAATTAGAGGGGCCAACGGCCCAGTTGAGTCGAGATCTACGCGAAGCGGCCCGGAATTGGGGTTCCGCTATTAAGTCAATCAGCCATACCCACTTGAGGAGTAGGGTTGATGAGTTGGCAGGTCAGTTAGTGCCTTACCTAGCCAAACTCACCACGAAAGAATTCGGTCAGAGCTCTGTACTGGCCATCTCGTGGGCTAGGCGACGCTACGGAAAGCGTCTGGGTGGGAATATCATTTCAAACTTCCAGGAATACAGTTCTGTTTTTGTTGGGCATCTGAGTGATGCCCCGTCTAGGAAGACCGCTCCACCGAAGGAGGGGCCTTCCGTTTCACAGACGGGCACCACCACTACAATTCAACCCCTAAATTCAACCTCTACCCAGGCTTCGCCCCAGCCTGGGTGCAGTGATAGGACCGGGGATGAGGCAGTATCCCAGGAGTGGGAGGCCCAGCGTCGCCCCGCTCAGGGGGTGACCGGGACTGTTGACACGTCTCCTATCGCTGTTTCAAATTCTTTTGGTGCGTTGTCGGATCTTCCTTCGACCCCAATCCACTCTAGGAATCTAAACTGTACATTTACTTCTACCCCCCAAAGTCAGAAGCGAAAAAGACATACGCAACCAGGACGGAAAATCACTAGGAGGAGGTTAGATCCATCTGGGGGGTCGGATTCGGATTCCACGGAGGCTGGTGAGACAGCCACCATGGTCTCTCCGGCCCGCTCAGGTGAGTTGGATGGTATTCATCCACTTCCTACTGGGGATCCGGACGTGGTTGTCGGCGACACTCAGATGCTGGCTAGCCAGGGCACTGCTGGGGAGGTCTCTCTGCGTGGGGAGAGCCTGTTGAACTCCTCGAGTGAGGGGAGTTCCTCGGGGACCAGTGTAGAGGCCGGGGGTTTGGTCCTTGAACCAACGATGGCTGGGTCACCCCCTGTTACGAGCGAGGACACCACTCGTTCTAAGTCCCCTGTAGAGTCAGAGGACGAGATATCGTTGAACTCGCAGCATTCATCCTCCCCCCCAGCATCTATGGGCAATGGCTCTGCCAACCCAGGATGCCTCTCGGACCCCGGCAGTGCCACATTACCTAGACGGATAATGAGGCGCACCCAGGGTCGGAGACCCGGCACTTACTCCACCGCGGACTTTTGCATGTTTTCTCAACCTTCTCAACGGAGTAGAGCCGCTGGCAGGACTGACCTAAATTTGTCCTTTAAAGGTGAAAATTTGTATCCTGCCGACGTTACGCGTCATGCCAGTAATCTAAGCTCTGAACGTAAAATCGCGGCTTGGAAACTGGTTCTTAAACCATCTACCTCAATGGTTTTTCTCGGTGATTCAAATTTGTCAAAGGTTCCGAAAGTTACGAGGGAGGATGTGGAGGTACACAGCTTCCCTGGGGCCAAATGCTGGCATTTGACCAAACTTTTGGAACGTTTTGATGCTTCCAGGTATCCCCAGCTTAAGGATGTAATCATTTCTGTTGGGCTGAATGACTGTCTGAGTGAAACGACCCTTCGGTCCAAGAGAAATGCAAGTTTCCAAGAATGCATGTTGCAGGCGTCGTCTACTTTCCCCGACCAGCGGGTCTTTTTTCAACCCGTGTACGGTACGATAGCCCTAGATTTGACTTTCCTAAAGGGAATTCAAGCCTTTAATGAGCACGCACGCAAGTTTTTAGGGAATCGGCCGGTGGCCCATTACCTAAATAAGCATCATGCTCAGGTTAAGCAGAATGGACAGGATCCAGTCCATTGGAGCCGCGAATCGGCGTTTAAAATCATTGAGCATTCCCTTTCCCTTATCGCTCATTTAAACTAAATTCGGGGCAAGACACCAGAGTTAACCGTAACTCGGCCACCTTCCCCTTTAAATCAAACGGCATTATCAACCTATCCAGTAAAAACCTGGATAAGGGTAGCGTTGGCGTTTTGCAAAAGGGCATTAAGTTCGTCCCCACTCCTCGTACTATAGATAGAGGTGACTTACAATCAGCAACTGACGGTCTTGCCCGCCGTCTTCGTCTAAATTTCTTTTTTCACGGTCGAAACAGCGCAACACGTGATCCCAATTTTAGGATAAAATCTACTTGGATGCCTCCATCCAACAACCCTTTCCTAGAATGCGAGTTAAAAACTTTAGACTCTGCTATAAAAAACATCCCAGATGCCCTTCCTAAGAGCAATCTGCCGAAAAACGAACGGATCGCCCTTAAAAATTTAGCTAAAAACAAAGACATCATTATTAAACCAGCTGATAAGGGCGCAGCCATCGTAGTATTGGATAAAAAGGACTATATATCTGAGACTGAACGCCAGCTCAACCATCCAATCCATTACAAAACGTTAGATCAGCCTGTTTTTCCTCAGGCTATTACGAAAATCAATGAAATTTTCCGAGAGCTGAAAGATCTAAAATTTATCGACAAAGGCCAATTCGACTTTCTCGCTTGTCTGTCTGATCCGACACCTAGGAGAATGTATCTTCTCCCTAAAATTCATAAGGAAAAAAACAAGTGGCCCCCCCCGGGTCGCTTACCGCCAGGCAGACCGATCATTTCCGACTGCGGAAGCGAAAGTTGCGCCTCAGCGGAGTATATTGATCACTTCTTGGCACCGTTGGCAACACGTCATCCATCCTTTTTAAAAGACACCACACATTTCCTTGATGAAATAAAAAAAACAAAAATTCACCCTGATGCTTTTATCGCCACTATTGATGTGGACAGTCTGTATACCAATATTGACAATGTCACAGGTATACAATCTGTAGCAAAAGCTTTTGACAGATATCCGGACCCTAAAAGGCCGGACAAACAAATTTTAGATTTACTCAAAATTAATCTGGAGTACAATGATTTTGAATTCAATGGCAAATGGTATCTACAAACGTGGGGTACTGCCATGGGCAAAAAATTTGCACCAAATTATGCCAACCTCTTTTTGGCAGATTGGGAAAGGGAGGTCTTGGAAAAGGCACCCCTTAAACCCAAATTCTACAGGAGATTTCTGGATGATATTTTCATGATTTGGGAACACTCGGAGGAATCTTTCCACGAGTTTGTAAATTTATTAAATACGCATCATCCATCAATCACTGTTAAAGCGGAATTGGACAAACAATCCATAAATTTCTTAGATACCACTGTGTTTAAAGGGAACAGATTTAATAGTGATGGCATACTAGACACGAAAGTGTACTTCAAACCAACAGATACGTTGGAATTGCTACATAAAAATTCTTACCACCCTCCACACACCTTTTCTGGGATCATCAAATCCCAAATTCTGAGATATCAGAGGATTTGTAATAATCAAAGGGACATAGATGACGCTTGCCGACGGTTATTTTATGCGCTTAAACCACGTGGTTATTCCGATCGATTCCTACGCACGATCAAAAACAAAGTCTTAGGTTCGGATCAGACTTTGATGCTAGGGTGCTCCAATAGATGTAATGGACCAAAATGTAAACTATGTAAAAACAACATAGTTGTTCAATCAGCCACCCTTCCAGGGGGTCCTGGAAATTTGAACACTGAATTCAAACTTTCAACGCAACAAGATTGCAACTCCCCTAACGGTATTTATGGCATTCAATGCGAGAAATGCCATAAAATTTACATTGGGGAAACTGGGATGAGTTTTAGAGATCGAATTAACGTACATTTATCAAATGTACGTTTGAACAAACCCACCCCAGTAGGAATTCATTTTAATGGCAGTGAATGCCATATTGAACACCTAAAGGTATATTTCCTTGAAACTTTGCCAGTTTCCTCTGACAAAGACGTAGACAAGGTTAAACGCCTTGACCTAGAACGTAAATGGCAGATAAAGGTAAGATCGATGACACCAACTGGGATGAATACGGTTCCATCACCTGCCAATAACGGCGTTATCCCTTTCGTCATAACGTTCTCCGAAACGGCTAAGAAAGCGGCCTCTTTAGCTAAGGGGACTTTCAACAAAATTAAAATCAAGCACCCTAATATCGTTTTTCAACCTTGTGTTACAGCATACAAAAGGGGCAAGAACTTGCGCGATCTACTTGTTAGAAGTAGACTGGGCAAGGCCTCATACAACATGCCTGGTAACCCGAGAAACAACGGCTCGACAGAATATACCCAGGGTCCTACTTCAGACGGAGAGGATCCTGGATCCTTGTCTCTTCTCATTGAATTAATGGATGAGACAAACACAGAGTAGTTTATTTCACTTCCAATTGGGCTACATGTCCCCTCGGCCAGTGCCTAATCGGAAGTAGAACAGGGTTTTTCTCCATTTTTTTTAACCGGAGAAATATCAAAGGTAGGATATTCAGAAACCTCTGGCCCCCCTAGGGGCAGGTTTCGCTCATTTTTTTACTCTTCCTTGGGGTAATTCTTTCGGACTTTTTGCTGAAATTTTGGGTTAAGTATTGCTTAGTATGTGCACACCTGTTGGGAGACCAAGGAAACTCCCCGTGTACGGGCCTACTTAACAAACCTTAAGTCCCTTTCGGGTGACTTTTTATCACCTACCTACCACCACTAAATTCTAAAACACCCTCTAAATTAGAGGAGTGTTTGCCTTTTAGACCTAACTCTAAATTCAATTTCCGCTGAGAGTTATTCAAAAGAGCCACTCAGTGACAATCCTTTACTCTCACGAGTCTATCCTGCCTTCCCTGTTCACTGCTTCCCCTAATCCTACGCCTAACCCTAACCCTAACCCTAACCCTAACCCTAACCCTAACCTAACCCTAACCCTAACCCTAACCCTAACCCTAACCCTAACCCTAACCCTAACCCTAACCCTAACCCTAACCCTAACCCTACTAACCCTAACCCTAACCCTAACCCTAACCCTAACCCTAACCCTAACCCTAACCCTAACCCTAACCCTAACCTAACCCTAACCCTAACCCTAACCTAACCCTAACCCTAACCCTAACCCTAACCCTAACCCTAACCCTCTTCCTTGGGGTAATTCTTTCGGACTTTTTGCTGAAATTTTGGGTTAAGTATTGCTTAGTATGTGCACACCTGTTGGGAGACCAAGGAAACTCCCCGTGTACGGGCCTACTTAACAAACCTTAAGTCCCTTTCGGGTGACTTTTTATCACCTACCTACCACCACTAAATTCTAAAACACCCTCTAAATTAGAGGAGTGTTTGCCTTTTAGACCTAACTCTAAATTCAATTTCCGCTGAGAGTTATTCAAAGGAGCCACTCAGTGACAATCCTTTACTCTCACGAGTCTATCCTGCCTTCCCTGTTCACTACTTCCCCTAATCCTACGCCTAACCCTAACCCTAACCCTAACCCTAACCCTAACCCTAACCCTAACCCTAACCCTAACCCTAACCCTAACCCTAACCCTAACCCTAACCCTAACCCTAACCCTAACCCTAACCCTAACCCTAACCCTAACCCTAACCCTAACCCTAACCCTAACCCTAACCCTAACCCTAACCCTAACCCTAACCCTAACCCTAACCCTTATTAAATACACATCATCCATCAATCACTGTTAAAGCAGAATTGGACAAACAATCCATAAATTTCTTAGATACCACTGTGTTTAAAGGGAACAGATTTAATAGTGATGGCATACTAGACACGAAAGTGTACTTCAAACCAACAGATACGTTGGAATTGCTACATAAAAATTCTTACCACCCTCCACACACCTTTTCTGGGATTATCAAATCCCAAATTCTGAGATATCAGAGGATTTGTAATAATCAAAGGGACATAGATGACGCTTGCCGACGGTTATTTTATGCGCTTAAACCACGTGGTTATTCCGATCGATTCCTACGCACGATCAAAAACAAAGTCTTAGGTTCGGATCAGACTTTGATGCTAGGGTGCTCCAATAGATGTAATGGACCAAAATGTAAACTATGTAAAAACAACATAGTTGTTCAATCAGCCACCCTTCCAGGGGGTCCTGGAAATTTGAACACTGAATTCAAACTTTCAACGCAACAAGATTGCAACTCCCCTAACGGTATTTATGGCATTCAATGCGAGAAATGCCATAAAATTTACATTGGGGAAACTGGGATGAGTTTTAGAGATCGAATTAACGTACATTTATCAAATGTACGTTTGAACAAACCCACCCCAGTAGGAATTCATTTTAATGGCAGTGAATGCCATATTGAACACCTAAAGGTATATTTCCTTGAAACTTTGCCAGTTTCCTCTGACAAAGACGTAGACAAGGTTAAACGCCTTGACCTAGAACGTAAATGGCAGATAAAGGTAAGATCGATGACACCAACTGGGATGAATACGGTTCCATCCCCTGCCAATAACGGCGTTATCCCTTTTGTCATACCGTTCTCCGAAACGGCTAAGAAAGCGGCCTCTTTAGCTAAGGGGACTTTCAACAAAATTAAAATCAAGCACCCTAACATCGTTTTTCAACCTTGTGTTACAGCATACAAAAGGGGCAAGAACTTGCGCGATCTACTTGTTAGAAGTAGACTGGGCAAGGCCTCATACAACATGCCCGGTAACCCGAGAAACAACGGCTCGACAGAATATACCCAGGGTCCTACTTCAGACGGAGAGGATCCTGGATCCTTGTCTCTTCTCATTGAATTAATGGATGAGACAAACACAGAGTAGTTTATTTCACTTCCAATTGGGCTACATGTCCCCTCGGCCAGTGCCTAATCGGAAGTAGAACAGGGTTTTTCTCCATTTTTTTAACCGGAGAAATATCAAAGGTAGGATATTCAGAAACCTCTGGCCCCCCTAGGGGCAGGTTTCGCTCATTTTTTTACTCTTCCTTGGGGTAATTCTTTCGGACTTTTTGCTGAAATTTTGGGTTAAGTATTGCTTAGTATGTGCACACCTGTTGGGAGACCAAGGAAACTCCCCGTGTACGGGCCTACTTAACAAACCTTAAGTCCCTTTCGGGTGACTTTTTATCACCTACCTACCACCACTAAATTCTAAAACACCCTCTAAATTAGAGGAGTGTTTGCCTTTTAGACCTAACTCTAAATTCAATTTCCGCTGAGAGTTATTCAAAGGAGCCACTCAGTGACAATCCTTTACTCTCACGAGTCTATCCTGCCTTCCCTGTTCACTGCTTCCCCTAATCCTACGCCTAACCCTAACCCTAACCCTAACCCTAACCCTAACCCTAACCCGGTAATAATCAAAGGGACATAGATGACGCTTGCCGACGGTTATTTTATGCGCTCAAACCACGTGGTTATTCCGATCGATTCCTACGCACGATCAAAAACAAAGTCTTAGGTTCGGATCAGACTTTGATGCTAGGGTGCTCCAATAGATGTAATGGACCAAAATGTAAACTATGTAAAAACAACATAGTTGTTCAATCAGCCACCCTTCCAGGGGGTCCTGGAAATTTGAACACTGAATTCAAACTTTCAACGCAACAAGATTGCAACTCCCCTAACGGTATTTATGGCATTCAATGCGAGAAATGCCATAAAATTTACATTGGGGAAACTGGGATGAGTTTTAGAGATCGAATTAACGTACATTTATCAAATGTACGTTTGAACAAACCCACCCCAGTAGGAATTCATTTTAATGGCAGTGAATGCCATATTGAACACCTAAAGGTATATTTCCTTGAAACTTTGCCAGTTTCCTCTGACAGAGACGTAGACAAGGTTAAACGCCTTGACCTAGAACGTAAATGGCAGATAAAGGTAAGATCGATGACACCAACTGGGATGAATACGGTTCCATCCCCTGCCAATAACGGCGTTATCCCTTTTGTCATACCGTTCTCCGAAACGGCTAAGAAAGCGGCCTCTTTAGCTAAGGGGACTTTCAACAAAATTAAAATTAAGCACCCTAACATCGTTTTTCAACCTTGTGTTACAGCATACAAAAGGGGCAAGAACTTGCGCGATCTACTTGTTAGAAGTAGACTGGGCAAGGCCTCATACAACATGCCCGGTAACCCAAGGAACAACGGCTCGACAGAATATACCCAGGGTCCTACTTCAGACGGAGAGGATCCTGGATCCTTGTCTCTTCTCATTGAATTAATGGATGAGACAAACACAGAGTAGTTTATTTCACTTCCAATTGGGCTACATGTCCCCTCGGCCAGTGCCTAATCGGAAGTAGAACAGGGTTTTTCTCCATTTTTTTAACCGGAGAAATATCAAAGGTAGGATATTCAGAAACCTCTGGCCCCCCTAGGGGCAGGTTTCGCTCATTTTTTTACTCTTCCTTGGGGTAATTCTTTCGGACTTTTTGCTGAAATTTTGGGTTAAGTATTGCTTAGTATGTGCACACCTGTTGGGAGACCAAGGAAACTCCCCGTGTACGGGCCTACTTAACAAACCTTAAGTCCCTTTCGGGTGACTTTTTATCACCTACCTACCACCACTAAATTCTAAAACACCCTCTAAATTAGAGGAGTGTTTGCCTTTTAGACCTAACTCTAAATTCAATTTCCGCTGAGAGTTATTCAAAGGAGCCACTCAGTGACAATCCTTTACTCTCACGAGTCTATCCTGCCTTCCCTGTTCACTGCTTCCCCTAATCCTACGCCTAACCCTAACCCTAACCCTAACCCTAACCCTAACCCTAACCCTAACCCTAACCCTAACCCTAACCCTAACCCTATATAAAAAATATCCCAGATGCCCTTCCCAAGAGCAATCTGCCAAAAAACGAACGGATCGCCCTTAAAAATTTAGCTAAAAACAAAGACATCATTATTAAACCGGCTGATAAGGGCGCAGCCATCGTAGTAATGGATAAAAAGGACTATATATCTGAGACTGAACGCCAGCTCAACCATCCAATCCATTACAAAACGTTAGACCAGCCTGTTTTTCCTCAGGCTATTACGAAAATCAATGAAATTTTCCGAGAGCTGAAAGATCTAAAATTTATCGACAAAGGCCAATTCGACTTTCTCGCTTGTCTGTCTGATCCGACACCTAGGAGAATGTATCTTCTCCCTAAAATTCATAAGGAAAAAAACAAGTGGCCCCCCCCGGGTCGCTTACCGCCAGGCAGACCGATCATTTCCGACTGCGGAAGCGAAAGTTGCGCCTCAGCGGAGTATATTGATCACTTCTTGGCACCGTTGGCAACACGTCATCCATCCTTTTTAAAAGACACCACACATTTCCTTGATGAAATAAAAAAAACAAAAATTCACCCTGACGCTTTTATCGCCACTATTGATGTGGACAGTCTGTATACCAATATTGACAATGTCACAGGTATACAATCTGTGGCAAAAGCTTTTGACAGATATCCGGACCCTAAAAGGCCGGACAAACAAATTTTAGATTTACTCAAAATTAATTTGGAGTACAATGATTTTGAATTCAATGGCAAATGGTATCTACAAACGTGGGGTACTGCCATGGGCAAAAAATTTGCACCAAATTATGCCAACCTCTTTTTGGCAGATTGGGAAAGGGAGGTCTTGGAAAAGGCACCCCTTAAACCCAAATTCTACAGGAGATTTCTGGATGATATTTTCATGATTTGGGAACACTCGGAGGAATCTTTCCACGAGTTTGTAAATTTATTAAATACACATCATCCATCAATCACTGTTAAAGCGGAATTGGACAAACAATCCATAAATTTCTTAGATACCACTGTGTTTAAAGGGAACAGATTTAATAGTGATGGCATACTAGACACGAAAGTGTACTTCAAACCAACAGATACGTTGGAATTGCTACATAAAAATTCTTACCACCCTCCACACACCTTTTCTGGGATCATCAAATCCCAAATTCTGAGATATCAGAGGATTTGTAATAATCAAAGGGACATAGATGACGCTTGCCGACGGTTATTTTATGCGCTTAAACCACGTGGTTATTCCGATCGATTCCTACGCACGATCAAAAACAAAGTCTTAGGTTCGGATCAGACTTTGATGCTAGGGTGCTCCAATAGATGTAATGGACCAAAATGTAAACTATGTAAAAACAACATAGTTGTTCAATCAGCCACCCTTCCAGGGGGTCCTGGAAATTTGAACACTGAATTCAAACTTTCAACGCAACAAGATTGCAACTCCCCTAACGGTATTTATGGCATTCAATGCGAGAAATGCCATAAAATTTACATTGGGGAAACTGGGATGAGTTTTAGAGATCGAATTAACGTACATTTATCAAATGTACGTTTGAACAAACCCACCCCAGTAGGAATTCATTTTAATGGCAGTGAATGCCATATTGAACACCTAAAGGTATATTTCCTTGAAACTTTGCCAGTTTCCTCTGACAAAGACGTAGACAAGGTTAAACGCCTTGACCTAGAACGTAAATGGCAGATAAAGGTAAGATCGATGACACCAACTGGGATGAATACGGTTCCATCCCCTGCCAATAACGGCGTTATCCCTTTCGTCATACCGTTCTCCGAAACGGCTAAGAAAGCGGCCTCTTTAGCTAAGGGGACTTTCAACAAAATTAAAATCAAGCACCCTAACATCGTTTTTCAACCTTGTGTTACAGCATACAAAAGGGGCAAGAACTTGCGCGATCTACTTGTTAGAAGTAGACTGGGCAAGGCCTCATACAACATGCCCGGTAACCCGAGAAACAACGGCTCGACAGAATATACCCAGGGTCCTACTTCAGACGGAGAGGATCCTGGATCCTTGTCTCTTCTCATTGAATTAATGGATGAGACAAACACAGAGTAGTTTATTTCACTTCCAATTGGGCTACATGTCCCCTCGGCCAGTGCCTAATCGGAAGTAGAACAGGGTTTTTCTCCATTTTTTTAACCGGAGAAATATCAAAGGTAGGATATTCAGAAACCTCTGGCCCCCCTAGGGGCAGGTTTCGCTCATTTTTTTACTCTTCCTTGGGGTAATTCTTTCGGACTTTTTGCTGAAATTTTGGGTTAAGTATTGCTTAGTATGTGCACACCTGTTGGGAGACCAAGGAAACTCCCCGTGTACGGGCCTACTTAACAAACCTTAAGTCCCTTTCGGGTGACTTTTTATCACCTACCTACCACCACTAAATTCTAAAACACCCTCTAAATTAGAGGAGTGTTTGCCTTTTAGACCTAACTCTAAATTCAATTTCCGCTGAGAGTTATTCAAAGGAGCCACTCAGTGACAATCCTTTACTCTCACGAGTCTATCCTGCCTTCCCTGTTCACTGCTTCCCCTAATCCTACGCCTAACCCAGCCAGAGCCAGACCTATAATCAACTTTGTGGGATTGATGCCTGAAAATTAATTATGTGAAATATACTACTCTATCACTTTTTACACTATAAGGAAACCTTCCTTTACATATGAACTAACTATATATATTCTTTTATAATTGCGCATTTGCTATGTTTTGTTTTCCTAACTCCATCTCATTACAGAACATAGCCGACCGTACATCAGCAACTGTAACAACAAACAAGCCAAGAAGTGATAACAACGAGCAAAGAGAATCAAGTAGGAGCGAGGGTTATAACCAAGATCAGAACTATTTGGTTATCACCTATAATATAATTAAGTCACCTCTATCTCCAAAATTGAAAACACCAACTGGACGGATGCTCGGGCAGGACGGCTCAGTGGGGAGAATCTGAAGGGGTTCTCCCACGAATCTACCCTGCTTGGACTTCCGTCTTAGAATTCAGCATTGCAGGCCTTATTTTTACTTTGGGTAGGTAAATTTATCATTGTTCATGGGTATCCCTCACACTTAAATAAAACTGCGGGGGATGCCCTGCTTTTTTATCTTTAGTTGCCCTATGTGAATCTAAGTCTTGTAATTTTAAAAGGGCATGTAACATACTTTGTACTAAAATGATTGTTCTTCTCTTTTACAGAACCCGAGAACCCAACACTACTTGACTATTACTGGCTGAATCTGAAGGACTCTATTTTTTAGATACTGCTTTACTGAGGGCGGAGCCCTGTAAGGTAGGCAGAACCTACTCTTTTTATGGACCACGGGGAAGGGACGGGGTTTGAACCCGGGTGCCCTGTGCTGCCATGAATGTGACTTGGAGAATTCCACCAAGCCACGGGGACAGCTGATATTCACCAATCCAATTTTTCTAGTCTATAGGAAATTTTATCTCTGACTTTAATTAATAAATTTGAAAATTTAGGGATTCGAACCCGGATCCCTGGTTCTGGGGCACAGCCCTCTAACCACTGGACTACCCAGTTGGCTATGCTTGTTCTGGGTTGATTTTTGATGTTCTTAGGAGATATCCTTTCCTAGATTTTAAATTTTAAATGAAAAAATTCTGGCTTGGAGGGATTCGAACTGGGGTCTGTGAGAAGAGACAACGCCTCTAACCACTAGACCAGCCAGTCGGTTGAATTTCACCCTGTTAATTCTTCTACTGGTATCAGCTACCCTCTCACACCATTATTAAATTAATTTTGGTGAGAAAAATTTATGGTCCAAGAGGGGTTTGAACCGGGGTCTGTGGGGAGAGACAACGCCTCTAACCACTAGACCAGCCAGTCAGTTGTATTTCTGACTGCTTATTCCTAGCCAGATGGAATTCCACCAAAAATATATTTATATTATTTTTATTTTTGGTGATTATTTATTTATTCCTTCATCCCAGACCTTCTAATTCTCAGAAAAGTTACTTCTTGGACCACTGGAATTTTCAACTACCTCTGCGGGCTTCTAACTGGGCCCCTTATAGGTTTATTTCAAGTCACCAATTAATACATTACAATCCCCACTCACATTTTTCTTTTGGCTCCATAAATTCGTAGGATTTTTTTAGGGCCTTGTAATTTTGGTGTTTTACTCAGCATACCCCTTACAAAATTATAAGAATTGGAACAACAGTCTTAACGGCCTGTTTGTCTCTTATTCTTTATTCCAAAATATTGGTCCAGCTGATTCAATATGCCAAAGTCATGGAGTGCCACCTGGTGAATGGAGGAGAAATGCCCTGAAAAGACAGTTTTTTCCATGGAAAAGCCCACAACTGAGGGTCAAGGCCGCACGTGGGAACAGCATGAAGACCAGAACCACTGTTTTATTCACCTCAATATATTATTTTCAAACGTTCTTTTGGTTAATTCTGTATTGAATTTCACCAAAATAATGCCTACATATAATTATTTGATCAATATATAATATATACCAGTATTTTATAGGTTGATTACTGATTGTATTTCCGAATTATAAAATTAAACAGAACTAAATTCATTTTAGTCACTCCCAGACCCCCAGGGGTCTGTGTACGAAAGGTTCTGAATGCCAGTGTGTGTACACACACCTTCCAAAACTCAAGGCTGTTTTTTCTAGCCTGAATTCATTTTTTCAATCCCCTCTGAAATGATAATCAGAAGGGGTTGTGGACTGAAACCAAGTGTATTAACACCAGAATATTGTTGCCCACTAAATTAGGACAATAATATCTAGTTCTAAAACATATTCTCTCGTTGAGTAAATATTTCAAACACAATGGCTATGAGCCTGTGGGATTTAAGGGTCGGGGCACTGTGAAAATGCCCAGTGGAAAGTCAGCCTGACTTCCTAAGCTCTGGGGCCGCTGGAAAATAATGAAAATTATTTTTAAGCACCTTGGATATGACTCTAATGTAAATTTTATCAAATCTCCTTCCCTATTAAGTGTTTGAATTTTATTTATTCTATTATACCAACCCAATTTAAACTTTTTTACACACTTTTTTTCAATACTACAGCCTTTTCTGTGTTTATTTCAGATTATGACCTGGGGATCACAGACCATGCGCTCAGTGACCGTGACTGGCTTGGGGTATAAAAGTAAAGGGTACAGTGTACACAAACATTCTCTTTGCCAGTCACTTCGGAGCTCTTGGCCTGAACAGTTGGTAATTTGTATTTTTTCAGATACCTCCCTGACGAAGGGCCAATAGGTCTGAAACCGGTAGGAGGATTTTGTACAGGGAGTGGGAACTTATTTATAGGTTCCCACATCCCTTTTGCATTTTGTCAATTCATTCTCTTATTTTTAGGAACTTTATTTCAGCCCTCCGGGGAGCGGAGAAACAGACCTGCAGGTTAGTGACTCCCCTGATCTACTGTTCTTACTGTGTTTTTGTGTTGGAATTTTTTCGGCACTTTTTCAGAGCTATATACCATTTGCCTTCCGCTTGCATAGGAGCAAGTACGCTTACAGGCTGCAGGATCAACGGTCACTATAGCATTTTACAATCTCAGATTCAGACCATCCTGACTCATTTGAGTGGAGCAGGCAAAACGTGAGTACGTTTTACTTAAAGTTATAGCAAAAATATCATACCCAATCTTTTGATTCGGTATGATATCGTTGTGTATGACTTTTTCTAAATTAATGTTTTAGAGCGATCCCATCCTAAGCAAAATTACTTAGGCCTTTAGAACAAAATTCTCTCTCCAGCTCCATTTGCGTGGCTCTACCAAATTATCAATTGCCCGAGTTTACTAAATAGACTAACTAAAATACCCTTCTTGAAAATTGACTCTTAAAAATGGCTGACACGCCTGTTCTCACTCCCTTCCAAATTTGCACTCGTAAGCTGAACCGTGTCCTGCGGTGTCAGTATTTGGCTTCCTGCTGGGAGGATTCCCGTTCCCTCCCCCCAGCTATCCAGAAAACGATCTCGACCCTTGAGGATAAAATTAAATTAGAGGGGCCAACGGCCCAGTTGAGTCGAGATCTACGCGAAGCGGCCCGGAATTGGGGTTCCGCTATTAAGTCAATCAGCCATACCCACTTGAGGAGTAGGGTTGATGAGTTGGCAGGTCAGTTAGTGCCTTACCTAGCCAAACTCACCACGAAAGAATTCGGTCAGAGCTCTGTACTGGCCATCTCGTGGGCTAGGCGACGCTACGGAAAGCGTCTGGGTGGGAATATCATTTCAAACTTCCAGGAATACAGTTCTGTTTTTGTTGGGCATCTGAGTGATGCCCCGTCTAGGAAGACCGCTCCACCGAAGGAGGGGCCTTCCGTTTCACAGACGGGCACCACCACTACAATTCAACCCCTAAATTCAACCTCTACCCAGGCTTCGCCCCAGCCTGGGTGCAGTGATAGGACCGGGGATGAGGCAGTATCCCAGGAGTGGGAGGCCCAGCGTCGCCCCGCTCAGGGGGTGACCGGGACTGTTGACACGTCTCCTATCGCTGTTTCAAATTCTTTTGGTGCGTTGTCGGATCTTCCTTCGACCCCAATCCACTCTAGGAATCTAAACTGTACATTTACTTCTACCCCCCAAAGTCAGAAGCGAAAAAGACATACGCAACCAGGACGGAAAATCACTAGGAGGAGGTTAGATCCATCTGGGGGGTCGGATTCGGATTCCACGGAGGCTGGTGAGACAGCCACCATGGTCTCTCCGGCCCGCTCAGGTGAATTGGATGGTATTCATCCACTTCCTACTGGGGATCCGGACGTGGTTGTCAGCGACACTCAGATGCTGGCTAGCCAGGGCACTGCTGGGGAGGTCTCTCTGCGTGGGGAGAGCCTGTTGAACTCCTCGTGTGAGGGGAGTTCCTCAGGGACCAGTGTGGAGGCCGGGGGTTTGGTCCTTGAACCAACGATGGCTGGGTCACCCCCTGTTACGAGCGAGGACACCACTCGTTCTAAGTCCCCTGTAGAGTCGGAGGACGAGATATCGTTGAACTCGCAGCATTCATCCTCCCCCCCGGCATCTATGGGCAATGGCTCTGCCAACCCAGGATGCCTCTCGGACCCCGGCAGTGCCACATTACCTAGACGGATAATGAGGCGCAACCAGGGTCGGAGACCTGGCACTTACTCCACCGCGGACTTTTGCATGTTTTCCCAACCTTCTCAACGGAGTAGAGCCGCTGGCAGGACTGACCTAAATTTGTCCTTTAAAGGTGAAAATTTGTATCCTGCCGACGTTACGCGTCATGCCGGTAATCTAAGCTCTGAACGTAAAATCGCGGCTTGGAAACTGGTTCTTAAACCATCTACCTCAATGGTTATTCTCGGTGATTCAAATTTGTCAAAGGTTCCGAAAGTTACGAGGGAGGATGTGGAGGTACACAGCTTCCCTGGGGCAAAATACTGGCATTTGACCAAACTTTTGGAACGTTTTGATGCTTCCAGGTATCCCCACCTTAAGGATGTAATCATTTCTGTTGGGCTGAATGACTGTCTGAGTGAAACGACCCTTCGGTCCAAGAGAAATGCAAGTTTCCATGAATGCATGTTGCAGGCGTCGTCTACTTTCCCCGACCAGCGGGTATTCTTTCAACCCGTTTACGGTACGATAGCCCTAGATTTGACTTTCCTAAAGGGAATTCAAGCCTTTAATGAGCACGCACGCAAGTTTTTAGGGAATCGGCCGGTGGCCCATTACCTAAATAAGCATCATGCTCAGGTTAAGCCGAATGGACAGGATGCAGTCCATTGGAGCCGCGAATCGGCGTTTAAAATCATTGAGCATTCCCTTTCCCTTATCGATCATTTAAACTAAATTCGGGGCAAGACGCCAGAGTTAACCGTAACTCGGCCACCTTCCCCTTTAAATCAAACGGCATTATCAACCTATCCAGTAAAAACCTGGATAAGGGTAGCGTTGGCGTTTTGCAAAAGGGCATTAAGTTCGTCCCCACTCCTCGTACTATAGATAGAGGTGACTTACAATCAGCAACTGACGGTCTTGCCCGCCGTCTTCGTCTAAATTTCTTTTTTCACGGTCGAAACAGCGCAACACGTGATCCCAACTTTAGGATAAAATCTACTTGGATGCCTCCATCCAACAACCCTTTTCTAGAATGCGAGCTAAAAACTTTAGACTCTGCTATAAAAAATATCCCAGATGCCCTTCCCAAGAGCAATCTGCCAAAAAACGAACGGATCGCCCTTAAAAATTTAGCTAAAAACAAAGACATCATTATTAAACCGGCTGATAAGGGCGCAGCCATCGTAGTAATGGATAAAAAGGACTATATATCTGAGACTGAACGCCAGCTCAACCATCCAATCCATTACAAAACGTTAGACCAGCCTGTTTTTCCTCAGGCTATTACGAAAATCAATGAAATTTTCCGAGAGCTGAAAGATCTAAAATTTATCGACAAAGGCCAATTCGACTTTCTCGCTTGTCTGTCTGATCCGACACCTAGGAGAATGTATCTTCTCCCTAAAATTCATAAGGAAAAAAACAAGTGGCCCCCCCCGGGTCGCTTACCGCCAGGCAGACCGATCATTTCCGACTGCGGAAGCGAAAGTTGCGCCTCAGCGGAGTATATTGATCACTTCTTGGCACCGTTGGCAACACGTCATCCATCCTTTTTAAAAGACACCACACATTTCCTTGATGAAATAAAAAAAACAAAAATTCACCCTGACGCTTTTATCGCCACTATTGATGTGGACAGTCTGTATACCAATATTGACAATGTCACAGGTATACAATCTGTGGCAAAAGCTTTTGACAGATATCCGGACCCTAAAAGGCCGGACAAACAAATTTTAGATTTACTCAAAATTAATTTGGAGTACAATGATTTTGAATTCAATGGCAAATGGTATCTACAAACGTGGGGTACTGCCATGGGCAAAAAATTTGCACCAAATTATGCCAACCTCTTTTTGGCAGATTGGGAAAGGGAGGTCTTGGAAAAGGCACCCCTTAAACCCAAATTCTACAGGAGATTTCTGGATGATATTTTCATGATTTGGGAACACTCGGAGGAATCTTTCCACGAGTTTGTAAATTTATTAAATACACATCATCCATCAATCACTGTTAAAGCGGAATTGGACAAACAATCCATAAATTTCTTAGATACCACTGTGTTTAAAGGGAACAGATTTAATAGTGATGGCATACTAGACACGAAAGTGTACTTCAAACCAACAGATACGTTGGAATTGCTACATAAAAATTCTTACCACCCTCCACACACCTTTTCTGGGATCATCAAATCCCAAATTCTGAGATATCAGAGGATTTGTAATAATCAAAGGGACATAGATGACGCTTGCCGACGGTTATTTTATGCGCTTAAACCACGTGGTTATTCCGATCGATTCCTACGCACGATCAAAAACAAAGTCTTAGGTTCGGATCAGACTTTGATGCTAGGGTGCTCCAATAGATGTAATGGACCAAAATGTAAACTATGTAAAAACAACATAGTTGTTCAATCAGCCACCCTTCCAGGGGGTCCTGGAAATTTGAACACTGAATTCAAACTTTCAACGCAACAAGATTGCAACTCCCCTAACGGTATTTATGGCATTCAATGCGAGAAATGCCATAAAATTTACATTGGGGAAACTGGGATGAGTTTTAGAGATCGAATTAACGTACATTTATCAAATGTACGTTTGAACAAACCCACCCCAGTAGGAATTCATTTTAATGGCAGTGAATGCCATATTGAACACCTAAAGGTATATTTCCTTGAAACTTTGCCAGTTTCCTCTGACAAAGACGTAGACAAGGTTAAACGCCTTGACCTAGAACGTAAATGGCAGATAAAGGTAAGATCGATGACACCAACTGGGATGAATACGGTTCCATCCCCTGCCAATAACGGCGTTATCCCTTTCGTCATACCGTTCTCCGAAACGGCTAAGAAAGCGGCCTCTTTAGCTAAGGGGACTTTCAACAAAATTAAAATCAAGCACCCTAACATCGTTTTTCAACCTTGTGTTACAGCATACAAAAGGGGCAAGAACTTGCGCGATCTACTTGTTAGAAGTAGACTGGGCAAGGCCTCATACAACATGCCCGGTAACCCGAGAAACAACGGCTCGACAGAAT
The DNA here is from genome assembly GCA_964017125.1 of Flabesymbios commensalis. Taxonomy (NCBI): domain Eukaryota; kingdom Metazoa; phylum Annelida; class Polychaeta; order Terebellida; family Flabelligeridae; genus Flabesymbios; species Flabesymbios commensalis. The sequence continues at coordinate 44,275 of CAXHKU010000811.1, read as the reverse complement.
ATACCCAGGGTCCTACTTCAGACGGAGAGGATCCTGGATCCTTGTCTCTTCTCATTGAATTAATGGATGAGACAAACACAGAGTAGTTTATTTCACTTCCAATTGGGCTACATGTCCCCTCGGCCAGTGCCTAATCGGAAGTAGAACAGGGTTTTTCTCCATTTTTTTAACCGGAGAAATATCAAAGGTAGGATATTCAGAAACCTCTGGCCCCCCTAGGGGCAGGTTTCGCTCATTTTTTTACTCTTCCTTGGGGTAATTCTTTCGGACTTTTTGCTGAAATTTTGGGTTAAGTATTGCTTAGTATGTGCACACCTGTTGGGAGACCAAGGAAACTCCCCGTGTACGGGCCTACTTAACAAACCTTAAGTCCCTTTCGGGTGACTTTTTATCACCTACCTACCACCACTAAATTCTAAAACACCCTCTAAATTAGAGGAGTGTTTGCCTTTTAGACCTAACTCTAAATTCAATTTCCGCTGAGAGTTATTCAAAGGAGCCACTCAGTGACAATCCTTTACTCTCACGAGTCTATCCTGCCTTCCCTGTTCACTGCTTCCCCTAATCCTACGCCTAACCCTAACCCTAACCCTAACCCTAACCCTAACCCTAACCCTAACCCTAACCCTAACCCTAACCCTAACCCTAACCCTAACCCTAACCTAACCCTAACCCTAACCCTAACCCTAACCCTAACCCTAACCCTAACCCTAACCCTAACCCTAACCCTAACCCTAACCCTAACCCTAACCCTAACTACCGTGGGCTCGGTGTTGCAGAAAAGATGTTCAAACTCGAGCGTCTAGAGGAAGTAAATGTCGTAACAAGGTTTCCGTAGGTGAACCTGCGGAAGGATCATTAACAAAAGCTTCGGAAGAGCACTTCTTCTGGACACAAACAAACTCAAACGCAGACAAGGTACGAACCCCCGAGGCTCGCGATGAATACACGCCTGGCACCGGTCACTGCCGGTCATCGCCACTCTCACGCACCAGGCCGTGTGCATCCACAGTCGCCGTAAATCCGTTGCCTTTTAAGAACCGATTCGGGTTGACTACGCCTTCTCAGTCCCGCCGGGACGAGGTCACTGAAGGCGAGAGGCATGTGGCATGCCGAGACAATCCGAAAGAGCCCGCCCTGTGGCGTCGCGGCCCTCGCCGCGCACTCATCGCCCGCGGGCCGCCCGAGCGGATCTCAAGGCACGGTACGGTTGATGCCTCATTTCTATTCTCTTTCCAGAGATCGAACAAGGAAGCAGTGGCCGCCCGTCCCCCACCCGGGGCGAGCGAGCGACCACGTCAGGCTGACGCAAACTAGTTCAGTGCTTCGGTGCTGTACAAAAAAAGATCACTCTAAGCGGTGGATCACTCGGCTCGCATGTCGATGAAGAGCGCAGCAAAATGCGATACTTAATGTGAATTGCAGGACACATTGAACATTGACATCTCGAACGCACATTGCGGCCCCGGAGTCTCTATACCCCCGGGCCACGTCCGTCTCAGGGTCGGCTAGCATATGCAGACTGCACTTTCTGTTTGTCGCGCGCCCCTTGGCCGCGATCGGCCTGTCTCTCGCCCGGCGCACAGCCGGACCGGGAGGCGGCCTATTGGGCTGTTCGCAGCACGCGTCACCCCCGTCCACCGTCTGGTGGTCGGCCGGCTGGCTGCCCGCCACCGACCGACCGACCGGGTGGATCACTCAACTGGGGGATCGGCGTGCTTCGTGGCTGTAAGTACAGACTTTGAAAACGGCCCGGCAGCGGCCGTCGCTCCTAC
>CAXHKU010000811.1:30000-37500 GCA_964017125.1 Flabesymbios commensalis | reverse complement strand
CCAGCACGGTCCAGCAAGAGATTTGCGTAGGTGCTAGGTGACACAGCGCCCAAGTCGGCAGCATGCGGGGAGCCGACCGAGCCGGACGGACACGGGAGGGCCATCGACGAGAACGCTGCTGTTCGTGGCTTCGATTTTAACCCGAATTCTCAAACATTCAGGGACCCGAGATCCGAAATAAACTACAGCGACCGACCGAACTTCTCCGGGCTGCCAGACCACGGCCGGGCGCAGAGTTCTGTTGGAGGGAGATTTATCAGCTGCTCCCACGATGCATGGGAGCCGGCCGGTGTTGATGTGACGGAGCGTGCGTGTGTAGGTGTCCGGCCGGCCGGTGGTGGACGGAGCGACCAGTGGCGATCCTTGCCCGCCCAGCCAGCGTGCTTGCAGAGTTTGGTTTGGCCCGGGGTCGCCGACTTCCCCCGTCGCATGCCACTACCCGGAGACGGCGGCCGGCCGGCTCAGTAGCCGGACGGTCGGGGGTGGCGAAAAAAATATTCAAAGCTCACCCCGATACTCCGGCCACGGGCTCCCCCTGGGCCCGGAGACAGCCAGCGCTGGACGCCTGAGCCGGCCGGTCCCCGTAGCACCGGTCGTTCGGGGGTGGGTGTGGGTGGGAGAAAAATATTCGCTGTTCACCCCGAAACTCCGGCCACACGGCCCGGCACGGGTTTTGGCCGGGGGACGCCGAAAAAAAAGCACCCTCTCTCTCGCATCGCATAGCAGCCGGGGCTGGAGCCGCGCTGAACGACTGAGACGGCTCTACTATCTATTGAAAAAAGTGACAGTTGGAAAAAAACAGCTAAACGATGTTAAAATAGCTGCATGATGTTAAGCTGCATGTCTCACACAGTCAACCTAATCGATGTTAATCTTGGCAAGCATGACGTTAAGTTGCTGTGGGTGGAAAAAAAAAATCGATGTTCACCCCGAAACTCCGGCCACTAGCCGCCCGTGGTAAGTCCCGCACGGTGTGGCAAGGGGTTTGGCCGGGGGACGCCGAAGAAAAATCACCCTCTCGCGTCGCGTCGCATCGCAGCCGGGGCTCGGGCGGCCTGGACACTGCGGTGAACGCCTGAGCCGGCCGGAGGGTCGGGAGTGGCGTATCTGCGAAGTTCACCCCGATCCTTCACGCCGAAAAAAAAATCTTCCCCAGAGTTCTGTTGGTTGGAGGGAGATTCATCAGCCGGCCCCCACGATGCAAAAGGACCGGCCGGTGGTGATGTGACGGAGCGTGTGTAGGCGTTCCCTGGGGGACGGAGCGACCAGTAGCGATCCTTGCCCGCCCAGCCGGAGTGCTCGCAAAGTTTGGCCTTGGGACGCCGAAAAGAGATCGACGCGACTTACCCCGTCGCAGGCCACTTCCCGGAGACGGCGGTGGACGCCTGAGCCGGCCGGCCCCAGTAGCCGGACGGTCGGGGGTGGCGAAAAAAATATTCGAAGCTCACCCCGAAACTCCGGCCACTAGCCGCCCGTGGTATGCCCCGCTCGGTGCTGCACCGGGTTTGGCCGGGGGACTCCGAAAAAAAATCATCCTCTCGCATCGCATCGGTCGCAGCCGGGGCTGGAGCCGCGCTGAACGCCTGAGACGGCCGGCTCCCGTAGCCGGCCGGTCGGTAGGTCGGGGGTGGGAAAAAAAAATATCCGATCTTCACCCCGAAACTCCGCCCACTAGCCGCCCGTGGTATGTTACGCACGGTGCTGCACCGGGTTTGGCCGGGGGACTCCGAAAAAAAATCACCCCCCTCGCATCCATCGCATAGCACCCGGGCTGAGCGCCTGAGACGGCCGGCTCCCGTAGCCGGCCGGCCGGTAGGTCGGGGGTGGGAAAAAAAATATCCGATCTTCACCCCGAAACTCCGGCCACTAGCCGCCCGTGGTATGCCCCGCTCGGTGCTGCACCGGGTTTGGCCTGGGGACTCCGAAAAAAAATCACCCTCCTCGCATCCATCGCATAGCACCCGGGCTGAGCGCCTGAGACGGCCGGCTCCCGTAGCCGGCCGGCCGCCCGGTCGGTCGGGGGTGGGAAAAAAAATATCCAATCTTCACCCCGAAACTCCGGCCACTAGCCGCCCGTGGTATGCCCCGCTCGGTGCTGCACCGGGTTTGGCCGGGGGACGCCGAAAAAAAATCACTCCTCGCATCGCAGCCGGGGCTGGAGCCGCGCTGAACGCCTGAGACGACCGGCTCCCGTCGGTCGGTCGGGGGTGGGAAAAAAAAAAATTCGATATTCACCCCGAAACTCCGGCCACTAGCCGCCCGTGGTATGCCCCGCTCGGTGCTGCACCGGGTTTGGCCTGGGGACTCCGAAAAAAAATCACCCCCCTCGCATCCATCGCATAGCACCCGGGCTGAGCGCCTGAGACGGCCGGCTCCCGTAGCCGGCCGGCCGCCCGGTCGGTCGGGGGTGGGAAAAAAAAATATCCAATCTTCACCCCGAAACTCCGGCCACTAGCCGCCCGTGGTATGCCCCGCTCGGTGCTGCACCGGGTTTGGCCGGGGGACGCCGAAAAAAAATCACCCTCTCGCATCGCATCGCTCGCAGCCGGGGTTCGGGCGGCCTGGACACTGCGCCAGACGCCTGTCCCGGTCGGCGAGTCGGGTCGGTCGGAAAAAAAAATCTTCAAAGTTCACCCCAATTCCCCCTGCTACCGAGCCACGGGCCGGACCGGCAGGCCCCGTGTGGCCGGGGTTGCCCGCCGCACCCGGCCCACCCGCCCAAACCGACCTGCCCCGAACGACCCCCCGGGACGGACGTGGTTTGGCCGCGCACACAAGGGAGAGAGGTCCTCCGCGGGGCCTCGCATCGCCAACTGACATGAACCAATGCGCGGCTCCCGCGGGTACCCGACGCCCTCCCGGGGTCGCACCGATGTACGTTCCTATATATGTGGGGAGTGTTGGAAATGAAAATTATCGGTTTCTATCCGACCGACGGTGAGCACTGACTGACTGCGTTTCATCAGTGCGTCCCCACGGTGTTCGGAAAGTACGGAATCTGGACTCTGCCATTTTTCACCCGAATTTTGGACTCTGTCATTTTTCGGAAAAAATCTGGACTCTGCCATTTTTCAAAGTCAACGTGAGACGGGCGGCGCGCAGGCACTGGCGGACTCTCCGATGATGCCAGACAGCCGAGCTGCGCTTCCTTCAGTCAAACAACGGCCTAAGATCGACCTTCCCTGTCTTTTGTATGTTTAAATTCGTGATCATGCACCATACTGAATTTTTATCAAAAGTTAAAACGTAACGCATTTTAGGTAGAAATTGTATATATTAATTTCTGTGCATCATCACATCATGTAATTTTGTCATTTTTCTTTTCTTGATATCAACATACATTCTGTTTACCTGATATAAACATACATTCTGCTGCTTAGCTTTAATTCACAAGAAAGATAGTGAAGTAAAACAAATTATTTCACTGCGCATTGAAACAGATATATATTTGAAACTGTTTGCTAAACTTAAATCTTTTAGAAAATAAACAATAAAAATTTCGTATTGTTTCGTGGTTGAAATGGTCAGATCCAAATACGTAAATTGAATAATTTTATGCACTTGTCCATGTATCTAATATCCATCTTATGTACGAGTTTTGATACATTCATATTTTCATGCGACTATACATAAACGTTTTCATATATTTTTATGAAGAAATAGTATGTACACTTTTCATAACTTATAATTAATTTTGGTTCATGAAAATACTTATGCATTATTTTCTTGTGTAAATGTCGAGATAATAATGGTAAAAAAGTTTCAATGCTTTTCCAGAGTGATTTTTTTACCACTTTCAAAAATGAGTTTATAACCTCTGGAAACAGGTATTTTAACTTCTAGAGATTAATTTGATTAAGGAGTTATCTTAATTAACAACAAGTGTTTTTAAGAAACTTATTATAGCGGTTCTAATTAAATTCATGCTATGAGTAGCTATGATAAGATTCTGTATATATTATTTTGTATATATACCATTTACATTTTTAGTAGTGTATTGTACTGATTTGTACAGGGCACATATTTTAAATATAGCATATTTGCTGATAACAAATTTCTCCAGTCTTCACATATAATATATATCATCATACCAGCTTTGTTTTAATGACTTAAAGACTTGCCATTCAAATAGATGTTCATACTTTCAAGTAGTGTTCACGCCTTAAGCAGGGCATAATTTATTAAACTGATTCACTACTGAGGTTCAACTTAATATACGACAATGTAAATTATTTTCATACTGATCAGTGTGCTTCAACATTGGCCCAATGTCTGCAAAGCAAAGCATGTCATGCATTATTCCCTGGAGAAATCTATATGTAGAACGAGACATCTTTCCATTATCGGGTGATTAGCGCTAGGTAGGTTGCATCTCCAATTTTCACAAACCTATATGCATACAAATGAAACAACATTTAAAATTGATTTTGCTATTTTACAGTCATTGTTAAAAAACACCATATAGTGATCACACATTTGACCATATTTTTATTCTCTTTAAAAAAAAAATTTCTTTGTCACCTATATTGATTTGTGTACAATTATGTAAAATAAACACAACGAGGGTACACATGTGTAATAAAATTATATCAACAGAAAATGCATGTAGGACACAAAAATTCAGCTAAAGTAGTAATTTAACCTTCTTACTAGGTTTTTGTTTGTTTCCAAGTATTATATCTGTATTTGCATCATATTTGCAAAATTGTGTTTATCGTTTTGCTTAGAACTACAGTCTGCTAAAGCCACTTATCACACTGCAATTGGAATTTGACTGTACATCAAGTGAAGTTATCAGAGTTTTTTTTACCTTACAAAACGATTTAGAGAAACAAAATTGGGATCAACAAGACACCAAATTGATTTAGCTCATATGACGAAGGCTACACACTACGCCACACCACACATACTGCATAGTATTTTAATGATTCTGAACTGGTTGAATCAAGGTGTAGATCAAGAAGGCAATAACAAAATTTGTAAGTTGGGGTGAGTTTTAGTTACCACAAGGAATCCTTTTTTAAGAACTATCAATACCCATGTATTCAGAAAAATGCAGTTTCCATCGCTGGGAGTTGCTGTTTCATTGATTATAATGCAAATTAGCAGGCATTGTCCAAAATAAGATTTCTTCAATAACGTTTAAACTATGGTGTCTACTCCCACATTTTCATGATCAAGGATGATCAAGCATAAAATGTAAAAAATTATTAATTATTATGCAAATTGGGCATAGTCGTTAATTGATCCTTTCACGAAAATTTGAAAACAAATTGACATACTGTAGTAGATCTGGTAATTTTTGTACTTTTCACGAAGTGTACAATTCCCAAATTTCCATTTTTCTTTAGTGGCGCATATAATAATAATTTTCACGTGATTCTTGAATTCACTAATTTGTTTTCTTCGTGAAATTCGGGAAAATTTAGTACTCCCGTTGGAAATGATGACTCTAGCCTCTACTGAACTCAAATCAATCAAAATAAAAACTTCTGTATGAATTTCCAGGTTATATCAGCATTCTGCCTGACTAACACCACACCACACAGTCACTACAAAACACCACATACACCATACACCACACAACACCACACCACACCACCCACCACGCAACGCCAGACACAACCACACATCATACACCACACCACACCATACACCACCACACACTGTACACCACCCACCACACACATAAACACACACAACACACCACAAATCACACATCACACACCAGACACACACACACCACACACCACACCTACACTAACACCACACCTACACCACACCAACACCACACCACACCAACACCACACCAACACCACACCAACACCACACCAACACCAACACCACACCCCACCAACACCACACCAACACCACACCACGACATACACAACACCACACCTTATACCACACCACACCACACCACACCACACCACACCACACCACACCACGCCACACTATACAACACACCACATCATACACCACACAACACCACGCCATACCATTCGCAACACCACACCACACCACACCAACACCAACACCAACACCACACCTACACCAACACCACACCAACACCACTACAACACCACACCATACATCACACCACGCCATACACCACACCACGCCACACCATACACCACACAACACCACGCGATACCTTTCGCCACACCATGCATACACCACACCATGCCACACACACACCACACCATACACCACACCACCCCATACATCACACCATACACCACACCATGCACCACACCACCCCACAACATAAATTACACCATACACCACACCACGCCATACACCACACCATGCACCACACCATGCCATACACCACACCACACCATGCACCACACCACGCCATACATCACACTACGCCATACACCACACGACGTCAAACACCACACCACATCATACAACACACCACGCCATACACCACACCATACACCACACCATTCACCACGCCACGCCATACACCACACCACATCATACACCACCACAAACCATACACTACACCACACCATACACCACACAAATACCACACTATACATCACAAAATGCTTACACCACACTATACACCACACCACACCACACCACACCACACCACACCATACACCACAACACACCACACCATACACCACACCAGCAACACACCATACATCACACAACGCCTACACCACACAATGCCACACCATGCACCACACAAAACCGCACCATGCCAAACCATACACCACACCACGTGTACACCACACTACACCATACACCACACCACACACCACACACCACACACCACACCATACAACACCATACACAACACCACACCATACACAACACCATGCCACACCACACCAACGCCACCCCTGAACAAACACCACACCCACACTACACCAACACCACACCAACACCACACCAACACCACACCACACCACACCAACACCAACACCACACCAACACCACACCTACACCAACACCAACACCACTCCAACACCACACCATACATCACACCACGCCATACACCACACCACGCCACACCATGCACCACACAACACCACGCGATACCTTTCGCCACACCACGCTCACACCACACCATGCCACACACACACCACACCAATACCAACACCACACCACACCATACCACGCATCAACACCACACCAACACCACACCAACACCACACTACACCACACCAACACCACACCAACACCAACACCACACCTACACCACACCAACACCACCCCACACACCACATGCACACACTACAGAACATACACCACACCATACATCACACCACACCATACACCACACCACGCCACACCATTCACCACACAACACCACGCGATACCATTCGCCAAACCACGCATACACCACACCATGCCACACAAACACCACACCTATACCAACACCACACCACACCACACCACGCATCAACACCACATCAACACTACACCAACACCACACCACACCAACACCACACCTACACCACACCACACCAACAACACACCACA
>CAXHKU010000811.1:15000-25000 GCA_964017125.1 Flabesymbios commensalis | reverse complement strand
ACACCACACCACACCATACACCACACCACGCCGTACATCAACACCATACACCACACCACGCCAAACTACACCACACCAGATCACGCACCACACCACACACCACACCGCACCATACTTACACCACATCACACACCACATCACACACCACATCACACACCACATAAACTAACGAACAACACACACCACACACAACACATACTACAAAACACTACAAACGACACAACACCACACAACACACAACACCACACCACAGACTACATACCACATTACACCACACACCACATAAAACCACACGCCACACCACACACCACATAAAACCACACACCACACCACACACCACAACAAACCACACGCCACACAACACAACACAACACACATCACATTGCACTACACATCACATCACACCACACACCACACACCACACCACTACAAACACTACAAACCACATAACAGCACATTACACCACACACTACCACATAACACCACATACATCACCACACATCATACACCACCATACACCACACCACCCCACAACATAAATCACACCATACACCACACCACGCCATACACCACACCATGCACCACACCATGCCATACACCACACCACACCATGCACCACACCACGCCATACATCACACTACGCCATACACCACACGACGTCAAACACCACACCACATCATACAACACACCACGCCATACACCACACCATACACCACACCATTCACCACGCCACGCCATACACCACACCACATCATACACCACCACAAACCATACACTACACCACACCATACACCACACAAATACCACACTATACAACACAAAATGCTTACACCACACTATACACCACACCACACCACACCACACCACACCACACCACACCATACACCACAACACACCACACCATACACCACACCAGCAACACACCATACATCACACAACGCCTACACCACACAATGCCACACCATACACCACACAAAACCGCACCATGCCAAACCATACACCACACCACGTGTACACCACACTACACCATACACCACACCACACACCACACACCACACACCACACCATACAACACCATACACAACACCACACCATACACAACACCATGCCACACCACACCAACGCCACCCCTGAACAAACACCACACCCACACCACACCAACACCACACCAACACCACACCACACCAACACCACACCACACCAACACCACACCAACACCACACCAACACCACACCACACCACACCCACCAACACCAACACCACACCAACACCACAACTACACCAACACCAACACCACTCCAACACCACACCATACATCACACCACGCCATACACCACACCACGCCACACCATGCACCACACAACACCACGCGATACCTTTCGCCACACCACGCTCACACCACACCATGCCACACACACACCACACCAATACCAACACCACACCACACCATACCACGCATCAACACCACACCAACACCACACCAACACCACACTACACCACACCAACACCACACCAACACCAACACCACACCTACACCACACCAACACCACCCCACACACCACATGCACACACTACAGAACATACACCACACCATACATCACACCACACCATACACCACACCACGCCACACCATTCACCACACAACACCACGCGATACCATTCGCCAAACCACGCATACACCACACCATGCCACACAAACACCACACCTATACCAACACCACACCACACCACACCACGCATCAACACCACATCAACACTACACCAACACCACACCACACCAACACCACACCTACACCACACCACACCAACAACACACCACACCAACACCACACCAACACCACACCAACACCACACCAACACCACACTACACCAACACCACACCAACACCACACCATACCACGCATCAACACCACACCAACACCACACCAACACCACACCACACCACACCAACACCACACCTACACCAACACCAACACCAAACCTACACCACACCAAACCTACACCACACCACACCAACACCACACCACACCAACACCACACCACACCAACAACACACCAACACCACACCAACACCAAAACCACACCACACCAAAACCACACCTACACCACACCTACACCACACCTACACCACACCAACACCACCACCACACCTACACCACACCACGCATCAACACCACACCAACACCACACCAAGACCACACCACACCAACACCACACCTACACTAACACCACACCTACACCACACCAACACCACACCACACCAACACCACACCAACACCACACCGACACCAAAACCACACCCCACCAACACCACACCACACCACGACATACACAACACCACACCTTATACCACACCACACCACACCACACCACACCATACACCAAACTACATCATACATCACACCAGGCCATACACCACACCACGCCATACACAACACCACACCACGCCATACACCACACCACGCATACACCACACCACACCATACACCACACCACGCCGTACATCACACCACACCATACACCACACCACGCCAAACTACACCACACCAGATCACGCACCACACCACACACCACACCGCACCATACTTACACCACATCACACACCACATCACACACCACATCACACACCACATAAACTAACGAACAACACACACCACACACAACACATACTACAAAACACTACAAACGACACAACACCACACAACACACAACACCACACCACAGACTACATACCACATTACACCACACACCACATAAAACCACACGCCACACCACACACCACATAAAACCACACACCACACCACACACCACAACAAACCACACGCCACACAACACAACACAACACACATCACATTGCACTACACATCACATCACACCACACACCACACACCACACCACTACAAACACTACAAACCACATAACAGCACATTACACCACACACTACCACATAACACCACATACATCACCACACATCATACACCACACAACACCACACCACGCACCACGCCAGACCATACAACACATAACACCACATCACGCACCACGCCACGCCATGCCATGCGCCACTCCACACCATACACCATCACACACCATACACCACACCATACCATACATCACACCACGCCATACACCACACCATACACCACACCATTCACCACGCCACGCCATACACCACACCACATCATACACCACCACAAACCATACACTACACCACACCATACACCACACAAATACCACACTATACATCACAAAATGCTTACACCACACTATACACCACACCACACCACACCATACACCACAACACACCACACCATACACCACACCAACAACACACCATACATCACACAACGCCTACACCACACAATGCCACACCATACACCACACAAAACCACACCATGCCACACCATACACCACACCACGTGTACACCACACTACACCATACACCACACCACACACCACACACCACACCCCACCAACACCACACCACACCACGACATACACAACACCACACCTTATACCACACCACACCACACCACACCACACCATACACCACATTACATCATACATCACACCACGCCATACACCACACCACGCCATACACAACACCACACCACGCCATACACCACACCACGCATACACCACACCACACCATACACCACCACACACTGTACACCACCCACCACACACATAAACACACACAACACACCACAAATCACACATCACACACCAGACACACACACACCACACACCACACCTACACTAACACCACACCTACACCACACCAACACCACACCACACCAACACCACACCAACACCACACCAACACCACACCAACACCAACACCACACCCCACCAACACCACACCAACACCACACCACGACATACACAACACCACACCTTATACCACACCACACCACACCACACCACACCACACCACACCACACCACACCATACACCACACCACACCACGCCACACTATACAACACACCACATCATACACCACACAACACCACGCCATACCATTCGCAACACCACACCACACCACACCAACACCAACACCAACACCACACCTACACCAACACCACACCAACACCACTCCAACACCACACCATACATCACACCACGCCATACACCACACCACGCCACACCATACACCACACAACACCACGCGATACCTTTCGCCACACCATGCATACACCACACCATGCCACACACACACCACACCATACACCACACCACCCCATACATCACACCATACACCACACCATGCACCACACCACCCCACAACATAAATCACACCATACACCACACCACGCCATACACCACACCATGCACCACACCATGCCATACACCACACCACACCATGCACCACACCACGCCATACATCACACTACGCCATACACCACACGACGTCAAACACCACACCACATCATACAACACACCACGCCATACACCACACCATACACCACACCATTCACCACGCCACGCCATACACCACACCACATCATACACCACCACAAACCATACACTACACCACACCATACACCACACAAATACCACACTATACATCACAAAATGCTTACACCACACTATACACCACACCACACCACACCACACCACACCACACCACACCACACCACACCATACACCACAACACACCACACCATACACAACACCAGCAACACACCATACATCACACAACGCCTACACCACACAATGCCACACCATACACCACACAAAACCGCACCATGCCAAACCATACACCACACCACGTGTACACCACACTACACCATACACCACACCACACACCACACACCACACACCACACCATACAACACCATACACAACACCACACCATACACAACACCATGCCACACCACACCAACGCCACCCCTGAACAAACACCACACCCACACCACACCAACACCACACCAACACCACACCACACCAACACCACACCAACACCACACCAACACCACACCAACACCACACCACACCACACCAACACCAACACCACACCAACACCACAACTACACCAACACCAACACCACTCCAACACCACACCATACATCACACCACGCCATACACCACACCACGCCACACCATGCACCACACAACACCACGCGATACCTTTCGCCACACCACGCTCACACCACACCATGCCACACACACACCACACCAATACCAACACCACACCACACCATACCACGCATCAACACCACACCAACACCACACCAACACCACACTACACCACACCAACACCACACCAACACCAACACCACACCTACACCACACCAACACCACCCCACACACCACATGCACACACTACAGAACATACACCACACCATACATCACACCACACCATACACCACACCACGCCACACCATTCACCACACAACACCACGCGATACCATTCGCCAAACCACGCATACACCACACCATGCCACACAAACACCACACCTATACCAACACCACACCACACCACACCACGCATCAACACCACATCAACACTACACCAACACCACACCACACCAACACCACACCTACACCACACCACACCAACAACACACCACACCAACACCACACCAACACCACACCAACACCACACCAACACCACACTACACCAACACCACACCAACACCACACCATACCACGCATCAACACCACACCAACACCACACCAACACCACACCACACCACACCAACACCACACCTACACCAACACCAACACCAAACCTACACCACACCAAACCTACACCACACCACACCAACACCACACCACACCAACACCACACCACACCAACAACACACCAACACCACACCAACACCAAAACCACACCACACCAAAACCACACCTACACCACACCTACACCACACCTACACCACACCAACACCACCACCACACCTACACCACACCACGCATCAACACCACACCAACACCACACCAAGACCACACCACACCAACACCACACCTACACTAACACCACACCTACACCACACCAACACCACACCACACCAACACCACACCAACACCACACCGACACCAACACCACACCCCACCAACACCACACCACACCACGACATACACAACACCACACCTTATACCACACCACACCACACCACACCACACCATACACCAAACTACATCATACATCACACCAGGCCATACACCACACCACGCCATACACAACACCACACCACGCCATACACCACACCACGCATACACCACACCACACCATACACCACACCACGCCGTACATCACACCACACCATACACCACACCACGCCAAACTACACCACACCAGATCACGCACCACACCACACACCACACCGCACCATACTTACACCACATCACACACCACATCACACATCACATCACACACCACATAAACTAACGAACAACACACACCACACACAACACATACTACAAAACACTACAAACGACACAACACCACACAACACACAACACCACACCACAGACTACATACCACATTACACCACACACCACATAAAACCACACGCCACACCACACACCACATAAAACCACACACCACACCACACACCACAACAAACCACACGCCACACAACACAACACACATCACATTGCACTACACATCACATCACACCACACACCACACACCACACCACTACAAACACTACAAACCACATAACAGCACATTACACCACACACTACCACATAACACCACATACATCACCACACATCATACACCACACAACACCACACCACGCACCACGCCAGACCATACAACACATAACACCACATCACGCACCACGCCACGCCATGCCATGCGCCACTCCACACCATACACCATCACACACCATACACCACACCATACCATACATCACACCACGCCATACACCACACCATACACCACACCATTCACCACGCCACGCCATACACCACACCACATCATACACCACCACAAACCATACACTACACCACACCATACACCACACAAATACCACACTATACATCACAAAATGCTTACACCACACTATACACCACACCACACCACACCACACCATACACCACAACACACCACACCATACACCACACCAACAACACACCATACATCACACAACGCCTACACCACACAATGCCACACCATACACCACACAAAACCACACCATGCCACACCATACACCACACCACGTGTACACCACACTACACCATACACCACACCACACACCACACACCACACCCCACCAACACCACACCACACCACGACATACACAACACCACACCTTATACCACACCACACCACACCACACCACACCATACACCACATTACATCATACATCACACCACGCCATACACCACACCACGCCATACACAACACCACACCACGCCATACACCACACCACGCATACACCACACCACACCATACACCACCACACACTGTACACCACCCACCACACACATAAACACACACAACACACCACAAATCACACATCACACACCAGACACACACACACCACACACCACACCTACACTAACACCACACCTACACCACACCAACACCACACCACACCAACACCACACCAACACCACACCAACACCACACCAACACCAACACCACACCCCACCAACACCACACCAACACCACACCACGACATACACAACACCACACCTTATACCACACCACACCACACCACACCACACCACACCACACCATACACCACACCACACCACGCCACACTATACAACACACCACATCATACACCACACAACACCACGCCATACCATTCGCAACACCACACCACACCACACCAACACCAACACCAACACCACACCTACACCAACACCACACCAACACCACTCCAACACCACACCATACATCACACCACGCCATACACCACACCACGCCACACCATACACCACACAACACCACGCGATACCTTTCGCCACACCATGCATACACCACACCATGCCACACACACACCACACCATACACCACACCACCCCATACATCACACCATACACCACACCATGCACCACACCACCCCACAACATAAATCACACCATACACCACACCACGCCATACACCACACCATGCACCACACCATGCCATACACCACACCACACCATGCACCACACCACGCCATACATCACACTACGCCATACACCACACGACGTCAAACACCACACCACATCATACAACACACCACGCCATACACCACACCATACACCACACCATTCACCACGCCACGCCATACACCACACCACATCATACACCACCACAAACCATACACTACACCACACCATACACCACACAAATACCACACTATGCATCACAAAATGCTTACACCACACTATACACCACACCACACCACACCACACCACACCACACCATACACCACAACACACCACACCATACACAACACCAGCAACACACCATACATCACACAACGCCTACACCACACAATGCCACACCATACACCACACAAAACCGCACCATGCCAAACCATACACCACACCACGTGTACACCACACTACACCATACACCACACCACACACCACACACCACACACCACACCATACAACACCATACACAACACCACACCATACACAACACCATGCACACCACACCAACGCCACCCCTGAACAAACACCACACCCACACCACACCAACACCACACCAACACCACACCACACCAACACCACACCAACACCACACCAACACCACACCAACACCACACACACCACACCAACACCAACACCACACCAACACCACAACTACACCAACACCAACACCACTCCAACACCACACCATACATCACACCACGCCATACACCACACCACGCCACACCATGCACCACACAACACCACGCGATACCTTTCGCCACACCACGCTCACACCACACCATGCCACACACACACCACACCAATACCAACACCACACCACACCATACCACGCATCAACACCACACCAACACCACACCAACACCACACTACACCACACCAACACCACACCAACACCAACACCACACCTACACCACACCAACACCACCCCACACACCACATGCACACACTACAGAACATACACCACACCATACATCACACCACACCATACACCACACCACGCCACACCATTCACCACACAACACCACGCGATACCATTCGCCAAACCACGCATACACCACACCATGCCACACAAACACCACACCTATACCAACACCACACCACACCACACCACGCATCAACACCACATCAACACTACACCAACACCACACCACACCAACACCACACCTACACCACACCACACCAACAACACACCACACCAACACCACACCAACACCACACCAACACCACACCAACACACCACACTACACCAACACCACACCAACACCACACCATACCACGCATCAACACCACACCAACACCACACCAACACCACACCACACCACACCAACACCACACCTACACCAACACCAACACCAAACCTACACCACACCAAACCTACACCACACCACACCAACACCACACCACACCAACACCACACCACACCAACAACACACCAACACCACACCAACACCAAAACCACACCACACCAAAACCACACCTACACCACACCTACACCACACCTACACCACACCAACACCACCACCACACCTACACCACACCACGCATCAACACCACACCAACACCACACCAAGACCACTACCACACCAACACCACACCTACACTAACACCACACCTACACCACACCAACACCACACCACACCAACACCACACCAACACCACACCGACACCAACACCACACCCCACCAACACCACACCACACCACGACATACACAACACCACACCTTATACCACACCACACCACACCACACCACACCACACCATACACCAAACTACATCATACATCACACCAGGCCATACACCACACCACGCCATACACAACACCACACCACGCCATACACCACACCACGCATACACCACACCACACCATACACCACACCACGCCGTACATCACACC
>CAXHKU010000811.1:7500-12500 GCA_964017125.1 Flabesymbios commensalis | reverse complement strand
CACCACACGACGTCAAACACCACACCACATCATTACAACACACACCACGCCATACACCACACCATACACCACACCATTCACCACGCCACGCCATACACCACACCACATCATACACCACCACAAACCATACACTACACCACACCATACACCACACAAATACCACACTATACATCACAAAATGCTTACACCACACTATACACCACACCACACCACACCACACCACACCACACCATACACCACAACACACCACACCATACACCACACCAGCAACACACCATACATCACACAACGCCTACACCACACAATGCCACACCATACACCACACAAAACCGCACCATGCCAAACCATACACCACACCACGTGTACACCACACTACACCATACACCCACCACACACACCACACACCACACACCACACCATACAACACCATACACAACACCACACCATACACAACACCATGCCACACCACACCAACGCCACCCCTGAACAAACACCACACCCACACCACACCAACACCACACCAACCACCCACACCACACCAACACCACACCACACCAACACCACACCAACACCACACCAACACCACACCACACCACACCAACACCAACACCACACCAACACCACAACTACACCAACACCAACACCACTCCAACACCACACCATACATCACACCACGCCATACACCACACCACGCCA
This sequence comes from Flabesymbios commensalis, assembly GCA_964017125.1. Lineage (NCBI taxonomy): Eukaryota > Metazoa > Annelida > Polychaeta > Terebellida > Flabelligeridae > Flabesymbios > Flabesymbios commensalis. The sequence continues at coordinate 11,804 of CAXHKU010000811.1, read as the reverse complement.
CACCATGCACCACACAACACCACGCGATACCTTTCGCCACACCACGCTCACACCACACCATGCCACACACACACCACACCAATACCAACACCACACCACACCATACCACGCATCAACACCACACCAACACCACACCAACACCACACTACACCACACCAACACCACACCAACACCAACACCACACCTACACCACACCAACACCACCCCACACACCACATGCACACACTACAGAACATACACCACACCATACATCACACCACACCATACACCACACCACGCCACACCATTCACCACACAACACCACGCGATACCATTCGCCAAACCACGCATACACCACACCATGCCACACAAACACCACACCTATACCAACACCACACCACACCACACCACGCATCAACACCACATCAACACTACACCAACACCACACCACACCAACACCACACCTACACCACACCACACCAACAACACACACCACCAACACCACACCAACACCACACCAACACCACACCAACACCACACTACACCAACACCACACCAACACCACACCATACCACGCATCAACACCACACCAACAACCACACCAACACCACACCACACCACACCAACACCACACCTACACCAACACCAACACCAAACCTACACCACACCAAACCTACACCACACCACACCAACACCACACCACACCAACACCACACCACACCAACAACACACCAAACACCACACCAACATCAAAACCACACCACACCAAAACCACACCTACACCACACCTACACCACACCTACACCACACCAACACCACCACCACACCTACACCACACCACGCATCAACACCACACCAACACCACACCAAGACCACACCACACCAACACCACACCTACACTAACACCACACCTACACCACACCAACACCACACCACACCAACACCACACCAACACCACACCGACACCAACACCACACCCCACCAACACCACACCACACCACGACATACACAACACCACACCTTATACCACACCACACCACACCACACCACACCATACACCAAAACTACATCATACATCACACCAGGCCATACACCACACCACGCCATACACAACACCACACCACGCCATACACCACACCACGCATACACCACACCACACCATACACCACACCACGCCGTACATCACACCACACCATACACCACACCACGCCAAACTACACCACACCAGATCACGCACCACACCACACACCACACCGCACCATACTTACACCACATCACACACCACATCACACACCACATCACACACCACATAAACTAACGAACAACACACACCACACACAACACATACTACAAAACACTACAAACGACACAACACCACACAACACAACAACACCACACCACAGACTACATACCACATTACACCACACACCACATAAAACCACACGCCACACCACACACCACATAAAACCACACACCACACCACACCACACACCACAACAAACCACACGCCACACAACACAACACAACACCACATCACATTGCACTACACATCACATCACACCACACACCACACACCACACCACTACAAACACTACAAACCACATAACAGCACATTACACCACACACTACCACATAACACCACATACATCACCACACATCATACACCACACAACACCACACCACGCACCACGCCAGACCATACAACACATAACACCACATCACGCACCACGCCACGCCATGCCATGCGCCACTCCACACCATACACCATCACACACCATACACCACACCATACCATACATCACACCACGCCATACACCACACCATACACCACACCATTCACCACGCCACGCCATACACCACACCACATCATACACCACCACAAACCATACACTACACCACACCATACACCACACAAATACCACACTATACATCACAAAATGCTTACACCACACTATACACCACACCACACCACACCATACACCACAACACACCACACCATACACCACACCAACAACACACCATACATCACACAACGCCTACACCACACAATGCCACACCATACACCACACAAAACCACACCATGCCACACCATACACCACACCACGTGTACACCACACTACACCATACACCACACCACACACCACACACCACACCCCACCAACACCACACCACACCACGACATACACAACACCACACCTTATACCACACCACACCACACCACACCACACCATACACCACATTACATCATACATCACACCACGCCATACACCACACCACGCCATACACAACACCACACCACGCCATACACCACACCACGCATACACCACACCACACCATACACCACCACACACTGTACACCACCCACCACACACATAAACACACACAACACACCACAAATCACACATCACACACCAGACACACACACACCACACACCACACCTACACTAACACCACACCTACACCACACCAACACCACACCACACCAACACCACACCAACACCACACCAACACCACACCAACACCAACACCACACCCCACCAACACCACACCAACACCACACCACGACATACACAACACCACACCTTATACCACACCACACCACACCACACCACACCACACCATACACCACACCACACCACGCCACACTATACAACACACCACATCATACACCACACAACACCACGCCATACCATTCGCAACACCACACCACACCACACCAACACCAACACCAACACCACACCTACACCAACACCACACCAACACCACTCCAACACCACACCATACATCACACCACGCCATACACCACACCACGCCACACCATACACCACACAACACCACGCGATACCTTTCGCCACACCATGCATACACCACACCATGCCACACACACACCACACCATACACCACACCACCCCATACATCACACCATACACCACACCATGCACCACACCACCCCACAACATAAATCACACCATACACCACACCACGCCATACACCACACCATGCACCACACCATGCCATACACCACACCACACCATGCACCACACCACGCCATACATCACACTACGCCATACACCACACGACGTCAAACACCACACCACATCATACAACACACCACGCCATACACCACACCATACACCACACCATTCACCACGCCACGCCATACACCACACCACATCATACACCACCACAAACCATACACTACACCACACCATACACCACACAAATACCACACTATACATCACAAAATGCTTACACCACACTATACACCACACCACACCACACCACACCATACACCACAACACACCACACCATACACCACACCAGCAACACACCATACATCACACAACGCCTACACCACACAATGCCACACCATACACCACACAAAACCGCACCATGCCAAACCATACACCACACCACGTGTACACCACACTACACCATACACCACACCACACACCACACACCACACACCACACCATACAACACCATACACAACACCACACCATACACAACACCATGCCACACCACACCAACGCCACCCCTGAACAAACACCACACCCACACCACACCAACACCACACCAACACCACACCACACCAACACCACACCACACCAACACCACACCAACACCACACCAACACCACACCACACCACACCAACACCAACACCACACCAACACCACAACTACACCAACACCAACACCACTCCAACACCACACCATACATCACACCACGCCATACACCACACCACGCCACACCATGCACCACACAACACCACGCGATACCTTTCGCCACACCACGCTCACACCACACCATGCCACACACACACCACACCAATACCAACACCACACCACACCATACCACGCATCAACACCACACCAACACCACACCAACACCACACTACACCACACCAACACCACACCAACACCAACACCACACCTACACCACACCAACACCACCCCACACACCACATGCACACACTACAGAACATACACCACACCATACATCACACCACACCATACACCACACCACGCCACACCATTCACCACACAACACCACGCGATACCATTCGCCAAACCACGCATACACCACACCATGCCACACAAACACCACACCTATACCAACACCACACCACACCACACCACGCATCAACACCACATCAACACTACACCAACACCACACCACACCAACACCACACCTACACCACACCACACCAACAACACACCACACCAACACCACACCAACACCACACCAACACCACACCAACACCACACCAACACCACACTACACCAACACCACACCAACACCACACCATACCACGCATCAACAC
>CAXHKU010000811.1:0-2500 GCA_964017125.1 Flabesymbios commensalis | reverse complement strand
ACACCACACCATACACCACACCACGCCGTACATCACACCACACCATACACCACACCACGCCAAACTACACCACACCAGATCACGCACCACACCACACACCACACCGCACCATACTTACACCACATCACACACCACATCACACACCACATCACACACCACATAAACTAACGAACAACACACACCACACACAACACATACTACAAAACACTACAAACGACACAACACCACACAACACACAACACCACACCACAGACTACATACCACATTACACCACACACCACATAAAACCACACGCCACACCACACACCACATAAAACCACACACCACACCACACACCACAACAAACCACACGCCACACAACACAACACAACACACATCACATTGCACTACACATCACATCACACCACACACCACACACCACACCACTACAAGCACTACAAACCACATAACAGCACATTACACCACACACTACCACATAACACCACATACATCACCACACATCATACACCACACAACACCACACCACGCACCACGCCAGACCATACAACACATAACACCACATCACGCACCACGCCACGCCATGCCATGCGCCACTCCACACCATACACCATCACACACCATACACCACACCATACCATACATCACACCACGCCATACACCACACCATACACCACACCATTCACCACGCCACGCCATACACCACACCACATCATACACCACCACAAACCATACACTACACCACACCATACACCACACAAATACCACACTATACATCACAAAATGCTTACACCACACTATACACCACACCACACCACACCATACACCACAACACACCACACCATACACCACACCAACAACACACCATACATCACACAACGCCTACACCACACAATGCCACACCATACACCACACAAAAACCACACCATGCCACACCATACACCACACCACGTGTACACCACACTACACCATACACCACACCACACACCACACACCACACCCCACCAACACCACACCACACCACGACATACACAACACCACACCTTATACCACACCACACCACACCACACCACACCACACCATACACCACATTACATCATACATCACACCACGCCATACACCACACCACGCCATACACAACACCACACCACGCCATACACCACACCACGCATACACACACCACACCATACACCACCACACACTGTACACCACCCACCACACACATAAACACACACAACACACCACAAATCACACATCACACACCAGACACACACACACCACACACCACACCTACACTAACACCACACCTACACCACACCAACACCACACCACACCAACACCACACCAACACCACACCAACACCACACCAACACCAACACCACACCCCACCAACACCACACCAACACCACACCACGACATACACAACACCACACCTTATACCACACCACACCACACCACACCACACCACACCATACACCACACCACGTGTACACCACACTACACCATACACCACACCACACACCACACACCACACACCACACCATACAACACCATACACAACACCACACCATACACAACACCATGCCACACCACACCAACGCCACCCCTGAACAAACACCACACCCACACCACACCAACACCACACCAACACCACACCACACAAACACCACACCAACACCACACCAACACCACACCAACACCACACCACACCAACACCAACACCACACCAACACCACAACTACACCAACACCAACACCACTCCAACACCACACCATACATCACACCACGCCATACACCACACCACGCCACACCATGCACCACACAACACCACGCGATACCTTTCGCCACACCACGCTCACACCACACCATGCCACACACACACCACACCAATACCAACACCACACCACACCATACCACGCATCAACACCACACCAACACCACACCAACACCACACTACACCACACCAACACCACACCAACACCAACACCACACCTACACCACACCAACACCACCCCACACACCACATGCACACACTACAGAACATACACCACACCATACATCACACCACACCATACACCACACCACGCCACACCATTTACCACACAACACCACGCGATACCATTCGCCAAACCACGCATACACCACACCATGCCACACAAACACCACACCTATACCAACACCACACCACACCACACCACGCATCAACACCACATCAACACTACACCAACACCACACCACACCAACACCACACCTACACCACACCACACCAACAACACACCACACCAACACCACACCAACACCACACCAACACCACACCAACACCACACTACACCAACACCACACCAACACCACACCATACCACGCATCAACACCACACCAACACCACACCAACACCACACCACACCACACCAACACCACACCTACACCAACACCAACACCAAACCTACACCACACCAAACCTACACCACACCACACCAACACCACACCACACCAACACCACACC
>CAXHKU010000809.1:0-73358 GCA_964017125.1 Flabesymbios commensalis | reverse complement strand
TTATGACCCATACGCTCAGGCCTCCCAGCACTCCTAAAATGGGGAAATGTAAATAACCCTATATATCATTTTAACCATCCTGCTGTTCTCTTTCAAAATACAAAATAAAAAAGGTATGTGAATCTGCTTGCTTTCCTGCTATTTTAGCCTAGAATGGGCTCTTGCCCCACTCTCCCCCGGGCGACCTAGAAAAAAATTGACCTCGTTTTTTAGAAGAGCCTTGTTACAGCCAGCGCAAGGACTTCCTGTTAGATCTATCTTTTATATTTTCGATGCTTTTGCCACAACAAAACATCACAGTATCGATTTAAATTGGTATCAAAATGATATTCACGTAATAATCACCACAGGAGCTGCTGCAAAGAGCCACAATTTTTAAAAAGAGACTAACTTTCTTATTCTTAAACTTTATAATGATATGCGCGAATAAATTTGTGTGGTGAGACCTTAAGGGAAATAAACATGTTTATGGAATATTTTTTTCAAGTGATCTAGAAAATACATTCTATTCTGAAATCGAAAAAGAAAACCTTGTCCAATTCCGATGAGCAGAAGGCACACAAACGCAAAATGAAATTCCCCTGTTTATTACTAGATCTCGAGAAATGGCCCGTTTTTCGATATTACAACATAATTTTCCATTTTCATGAAGCATCTGTATGGAATTGTCTATTTTTTCAGAGACTCGTCTTGAAATTGGGCAATGAATGATTTAATTTCTTCAGAATAGTGATGTACGGACATTATACACACAAACACAAGAGGTATAAACACCAAAGGACAAGAAAATCAATGCAGGGAAGCGGAAGAACCAAGTTGAACTTACAACTGTGTCAGTGCTATATGGACCAATGCTTGGTATATGGGCTATAATTGAACATTATCAAATTAGTTTCGTTAAATTCGCTAGAAAACATGTCTATATTATATTTTTTCGCTGAATTGGCTGCCTGGTGATAATAAATGAGCAAAATTAATGGTCTAGTAGCAATAAAACATCCCACAGGCGCGAAAATGTGTTTTCTGGAACTATGGCCTTAACGTCTCACCACACATAATACCCGTCCCATAGACTTACATGTATTATGCCCCATACGCTCAGGCCTCCCAGCACTCCTAAAATGGGGAAATGTAAATAACCCTATATATCATTTTAACCATCCTGCTGTTCTCTTTCAAAATACAAAATAAAAAAGGTATGTGAATCTGCTTGCTTTCCTGCTATTTTAGCCTAGAATAAGCTCTTGCCCCACTCTCCCCCGGGCGACCTAGAAAAAAATTGACCTCGTTTTTTAGAAGAGCCTTGTTACAGCCAGCGCAAGGACCTCCTGTTAGATTTATCTTTTATATTTTCGATGCTTTTGCCACAACAAAACATCACAGAATCGATTTAAATTGGTATCAAAATGATATTCACGTAATAATCACCACAGGAGCTGCTGCAAAGAGCCACAATTTTTAAAAAGAGACTAACTTTCTTATTCTTAAACTTTATAATGATATGCGCGAATGAATTTGTGTGGTGAGACCTTAAGGGAAATAAACATGTTTATGGAATATTTTTTTCAAGTGATCTAGAAAATACATTCTATTCTGAAATCGAAAAAGAAAACCTTGTCCAATTCCGATGAGCAGAAGGCACACAAACGCAAAATGAAATTCCCCTGTTTATTACTAGATCTCGAGAAATGGCCCGTTTTTCGATATTACAACATAATTTTCCATTTTCATTAAGCATCTGTATGGAATTGTCTATTTTTTCAGAGACTCGTCTTGAAATTGGGCAATGAATGATTTTATTTCTTCAGAATAGTGATGTACGGACATTATACACACAAACAAAAGAGGTATAAACACCAAAGGACAAGAAAATCAATGCAGGGAAGCGGAAGAACCAAGTTGAACTTACAACTGTTTCAGTGCTATATGGACCAATGCTTGGTATATGGGCTATAATTGAACATTATCAAATTAGTTTCGTTAAATTTGCCAGAAAAAATGTCTATATTATATTTTATCGCTGAATTGGCTGCCTGGTGATAATAAATGAGCAAAATTAATGGTCTAGTAGCAATAAAACATCCCACAGGTGCGAAAATGTGTTTTCTGGAACTATGGCCTTAACGTCTCACCACACATAATACCCGTCCCATAGACTTACATGTATTATGACCCATACGCTCAGGCCTCCCAGCACTCCTAAAATGGGGAAATGTAAATAACCCTATATATCATTTTAACCATCCTGCTGTTCTCTTTCAAAATACAAAATAAAAAAGGTATGTGAATCTGCTTGCTTTCCTGCTATTTTAGCCTAGAATAAGCTCTTGCCCCACTCTCCCCCGGGCGACCTAGAAAAAAATTGACTTCGTTTTTTAGAAGAGCCTTGTTACAGCCAGCGCAAGGACTTCCTGTTAGATCTATCTTTTATATTTTCGATGCTTTTGCCACAACAAAACATCACAGAATCGATTTAAATTGGTATCAAAATGATATTCACGTAATAATCACCACAGGAGCTGCTGCAAAGAGCCACAATTTTTAAAAAGAGACTAACTTTCTTATTCTTAAACTTTATAATGATATGCGCGAATGAATTTGTGTGGTGAGACCTTAAGGGAAATAAACATGTTTATGGAATATTTTTTTTCAAGTGATCTAGAAAATACATTCTATTCTGAAATCGAAAAAGAAAACCTTGCCCAATTCCGATGAGCAGAAGGCACACAAACGCAAAATGAAATTCCCCTGTTTATTACTAGATCTCGAGAAATGGCCCGTTTTTCGATATTACAACATAATTTTCCATTTTCATGAATCATCTGTATGGAATTGTCTATTTTTTCAGTGACTCGTCTTGAAATTGGGCAATGAATGATTTTATTTCTTCAGAATAGTGATGTACGGACATTATACACACAAACAAAAGAGGTATAAACACCAAAGGACAAGAAAATCAATGCGGGGAAGCGGAAGAACCAAGTTGAACTTACAACTGTTTCAGTGCTATATGGACCAATGCTTGGTATATGGGCTATAATTGAACATTATCAAATTAGTTTCGTTAAATTCGCTAGAAAACATGTCTATATTATATTTTTTCGCTGAATTGGCTGCCTGGTGATAATAAATGAGCAAAATTAATGGTCTAGTAGCAATAAAACATCCCACAGGCGCGAAAATGTGTTTTCTGGAACTATGGCCTTAACGTCTCACCACACATAATACCCGTCCCATAGACTTACATGTATTATGACCCATACGCTCAGGCCTCCCAGCACTCCTAAAATGGGGAAATGTAAATAACCCTATATATCATTTTAACCATCCTGCTGTTCTCTTTCAAAATACAAAATAAAAAAGGTATGTGAATCTGCTTGCTTTCCTGCTATTTTAGCCTAGAATAAGCTCTTGCCCCACTCTCCCCCGGGCGACCTAGAAAAAAATTGACCTCGTTTTTTAGAAGAGCCTTGTTACAGCCAGCGCAAGGACTTCCTGTTAGATCTATCTTTTATATTTTCGATGCTTTTGCCACAACAAAACATCACAGAATCGATTTAAATTGGTATCAAAATGATATTCACGTAATAATCACCACAGGAGCTGCTGCAAAGAGCCACAATTTTTAAAAAGAGACTAACTTTCTTATTCTTAAACGTTATAATGATATGCGCGAATGAATTTGTGTGGTGAGACCTTATGGATATATGGCCATTATACATAGTTCACTTTTTCATGGCGGGGATTTCGACTTTGGACGTCATAATTTGACGTCTGTAAGTCGATCCTCGCGCTGAAAGAGGAAATGAAAAGTACCATGGACCACTCAGATGTGAACAAAATGTAAAACCATAATATAAAGACGTGAAAAAGAGACTTCACTCGGCATTTCTTGAAGATAAATTGGCATTGTCAAACATGCCCCCCTTAGGTATTAGAGGTGACACGAAAGGTGTATGACCTTTGCCCCATTACACAAGAGACTCTGAAGGTGATGAAACAGATAAGTTGACCGAAGTGATCACCTGTCAGCCGGATCACTGATTTCAATCCATAGATGATTTTTCAGCCGTCATGCTTGTTTCTGGTCACTCCTACTTTAAGTCTCTTAGTTTCTTTTTTTTCTATCTCCCTCCCTCTCTCCCTCACATATTTGTATCTCCATTACACTGTACACTATTTTTCACTTCAATTAGGATTATGAAAATAACATATTTATTAACACGCTACATGAAAGATATTTGGACATATACAGGTATACATGCATCTATCTCTTTTTTCATCCAGCACTTTATATCGCCCTCACCCGATTTACCCCCCCCCCCCCCCATACCAGTCTCTCCTCCCCCATCACTTAACTGCTCTCTCATCCATTGTTACCTAATTCAAAAAACACGTCCAGTCCACTCCAGTTCTACACCAATATTGAATCGCTCCTCTCTGGTCGATGACACACTGTTTCTCCTGACTGCTTCAGCCGCCGGCGACGGCTTGGAGAGTAAACCACTTCAGCCGCGGCGAAAGGTTGGAGAGTACTCAACAAACACTACAAATCTACCCAATGTTTGACCAATGTTGGCCCACCGTCTACGACGTTGGCCCAACATTAGTCAAACATTGGGTAAATTTGTCGTATTTGCTGGGTATAAACTGCTTCAGTCGCCGGCTACGGGCTGGAGAGCATAAACTGCTTCAACCGCCATGCAGTGACGGGTTGGAGAGTGCCATCAGATGGAGAACTGTCCATTATGTGATGGGATATTGGTAAAATGGTGTATCAATGTTTCCAGAAAAAACTTTTCCAGCAAACACTATGTTTTGAACCGATGCTGGTTTAATGCTAGTACATCGTCTGCAACGATGGTTACCCGATTTGTGTTTGCGCTGGGCTCACAAAAGCCGTGATGATTGGTCGGCTGTATGGCCGAGGTAGCTCACTCCGACTTCGACTTGATGTACTGAGCTCGGAGCCTCTGTCGCTGTGCATTTACAACGCTCCAAACTGTTCAAGAGGCTGTAGTGTGCCCTCATTCCTCCCAGCGACCACCCGCCCATCAATGTATTCACTCATCTGGCTGTCTATGAGCTCCCACCTTAAATAGTAAAATCTATTAGCTTTTTGCCTGCTTATCACGAAGATTGGCATATCCGTTTTTTAGCCGATTTAATCACTGTTATTGGCAATGCAATGTGTGTTTAAACATCAAGATTTGCAAATGTTTACTCTTAAATTAAACAAATTATGAGTAATTCTCACCAACTTGAAGTGAGTGAAAATGTATATAAATTACATAGAGCTGTTCTAATTCTGTGATAAATTAACTCAGGGTGATATGATATATGGTATGGTGTGTTCGAGACTGCGTGGCCGAGCAGTGTGACATAATGTAGCCTATGATATGGTGTAGCCGAGGGGCGGGGGCCCTGGTGCAGTGGGTGAAGCTGCCTGTTTTGAAAGTCGAAGGTCGCGGGTTCTAACCCCGCTCTGGCATTCAAGTTTCAAACAAAATGTTTCTTCCTCGCTCACTCGTGAAAATTAAATATTGTGGGGAGCCTCCGTGACCGGCGTTCTCGGCATTAGAGCGCCAGGGCTCAAATTTCGAATTTTGTGTCATTCAGTGTCATCTCATTCATCTCATCATCATCAAGAGGTTCTACTGGCCCAGTTTAGCCTATATGTACACACATGTGGCCTAAAACCCCATTCATTTTTTTTCATGTTGGTGTAGCTGAGGCTTTATGGCTGAGCAGACTGATATAACATATGAGATGGTGTGCTCGAGGTGTGTCCGACAAGGATTATTTGACAGGATGCCCTGAGGCTGAGCCATGGATCACACCCAACCAGGACCCGCCACACGGCACATAGTGATTGCGTATGGTTGTGCCAACGTCTCTTACGTTGGTACAACCATATGCCATCACTCTATAAAACCTGAGGCGACACTCTCCAACACTTCATGGCCGTTGCATGGAGGACAAATAAAAACAATCAAGGTCGTTGGGACACTTGCAAAAAATATCGGCAGTGATTGAAATATAATCTCGTTTTGAGATCATGTCTCACTGATAAACTAAGTACGTCGAAATTGTGTGATTTATCAAAACTGTTTGGATGGATGCTGGCATAATACTGTATTATGCTGCATGGGATTTCAGTATTCTATGGTGCGGTCGGTAAGCCGGTGCGGTCGACGCCCTGCTTGTATGACTGCCTAAAAGTGTTCTTGTGTTGCTATTTGGAATGACAAAATGTGACCCGATCTGTCAAAATGAGTCTTAAGTCGCACTTTGAGAAACGATGCTAGGGCCTTTAAAAACGAAAATGACCTTTCAATTTTTACAAAAAAAAATTGTGCATTCGCCGATTTCAGAGCTAATTCTCAATCAATTTTTATAAAATATTACACACGTTATTGTGGCGACTAAGATAAAGTTATTGTGGTCAGAGAGTTGTGCCATTTACTACATGATATGGAGACCAGCTGACACAATACGTTGATTCAATGTTGGTTTACCGCTGGTCCACAGTCTACGACGCTGGATCAACATTAAGTCAAAATTGGTTCAGCGTCTTGTCTTTGAAAAACAACGTTGTTTTAATGTTTGCCAACATTAAGCCAACTTTGATTTCAACGTCTTGTGTTTGCTGGGTAACTATTAACCCTTTAACCGCCGGTGTCGCATATATTAGGGTTTTCAATTTTTATAAGCACATTAAGTACCACCATTGAAAAATGTGACAAAGATAAAATGTGACACCAATCAGCAATATTTGAAAACAGTTGACCTCCATTTTGCCAAATCTGAATAATTTTCACTCACTTGAAGTGGTGGATCGCGTCAGCGAGACACAACTTCTAGTGGGTGAAAATTCAGATTGAATGATTTGGCGGTTAAAGGGTTAAACTAGACGATCATTGATCACAATATGATTCATATAAATAACTACGCTGTTGTATCTGGTTGATTGACTGATCCACCTGACATGTTATCAGATACACGGGATGTGGACGGGATGGATGGGGGACATCGAGGGCTAAACACTAACAATAACAGCAAATACGAGACGTTCACCCAATGATGGTTCAATGTTGGGCCAGCGTTGCAGATGTTTGGCCAACCTTGAGCCAACGTTGGATGAACGTCTCGTGTTTGCTGGCAATAGCAGCTACTCGGCTGTTTCACTTACCACTATCCCAGCTACCACCAGACATTGATGCGATCTTGATTTAATGTTAGACCAGCGTCGCAGAGAGTGAACCAACATTAAGTATCAACCACTATTAAGCTGTATTGTGGGAAAAGTCCCCACTAGCCCCAGTGGATGAAACAGGTTTCAGCCACAGATTGCCCGCGTACAAATTTGTGGGACATTTGTACGCGGTCAATCTGTGGCTGAAACCTTTGGAATCTGAATATATCGGGGAATAATCAGGTCAAAATTATTTTTTTTAGAATCAGTAACATCTCAGTTCCATGCCCGCATTCTTAGCTCAGAGGTCGCACAGTCATTAAAAAGTTATGGACATTTTTCGAACCTTAGGGTCGAGATCGCTCTCAGTCACCGCCATGTTGAATTTTTCGGGTACACGACTAGGTTCCCCCCATCTCACATCGGCCGAGATGTTGACAAACATCGTAAAATTGAGGTTGTCTCATTTCTTTCTATTAGAAAAGTTAATATCCTCTCAATAGCGTGAGTCCGGGATTGCCCCAATATGCTATAAATAGATTCAATCATCCCAGCTTGCGGCCTGCCGGACAAACTTTACTCACTGGCCCGTCGACCCACGCTGAAACGCTATACACTATACCTATCTTGACACCCATAACCCGTATTATTATTAGTTTTACACTTATTATTATATTTTATAACTTAATCTGAATATATATAAGTATATAATCTAGATATAGTTTGGACGAAACAGTGCTGCATGGAACGTGTAATATAACGCACATAAAGACCACATGAGGGGAGTATAGTTCAGCAGATTTGTGACAAAAAGGCTCAGTTAGTGATAAAAGTACCAAAATTTGCATATTGATAGCTCATTATATACCAAAACATATCAGCTATGGACCCAATCTCAATTTTCATTTTTTCAGAATTGGCGGCCATTTTCCAATATGGCCGCAAAATTTCTAAATTTCGACAGTAGTTCTGGTCTTGTGGTAGCAATATCGGAATACAAATCCAAGAAATCAGTCCTATGAGCCAATAAAACCAAAGTAGTGATGTCATAAATTAATTAGAATTAAAAATATATCACAAAATTATGTTTAGTTAAGGAAAAATAGTGAAAATGCCTTTCACATAAAGTCACATAAACGGAAAAGCAGCGACATTTACACCTCTTCTGACACCAAGAAGGCAACAAGGCAGAGTTGTACTTCAACTAATATATCTAAAAAAAGTTGTTTTTTCTGTGAGCAAAGTTCTGGAGAAATTCACTTGGTTTCTACCATGAGGTTAGATAGAAACGATAGAAAATGTGCCATGGAGCTACAATACACTGTTCTATTAGCAAAACTTGCTGGTGGTGACATGATCTAACACCGGTAGCAATGTAATGATAGGGTAGTTATTAAACACCTATTTCCATTAACAATTATAGATATTTTCAAGTCAAATCTGATGCTAATATTGAATGTGAAATCGCGATATCGATGACATCAGCATATAATATAAAGAGGTTTTGGATGACAATATTGCAACAACAACATGTACAATGGTAAGCGCCGTATCGTATACGTACTATTAACAATTTCAATATACTTAGGAGTCGATATATAGATTGTTGTGTGTATTATTACACAGCGTACTGATATAATAAAACTACTGCAAATAGCGGAAAGAATACAGAAATGAAATATATATCCTAACGTCAGTCAGAGACATATAATAGGGATCAGAAACAAAGCCAGAATGTATGTCTAAGCAAAATAATGGACCTGGCCGCGACGTCGGATGCAACAATACTTTCTGCCATTAGTGGGAGATGAATTTAAGAAAGATGATTAGAAATGAATTTTTACACCGGGCTGACATTATGTCAGTTCCTAATTTTTAGGATCTAACGTTGATAACCTGATTTACTGGGTGAGAGAAAGAAAACATGTTGAGCTTGAAGCCTCCCCTACAAAGAGACGTATTCCTAAACGTATAATGACACCACCGAAGGAGCTGATATTAAGATTAATTCCGCTCAGACTCGGGCTTTTACACAAACAACTTGCCTATATGTTTGATATCAGTGAAACCCAGGTTGTTTCGTCATCACAGGGATCAGATTCATGCATGTAGGTCCTACAATTTAAACGAATGAATCGCAAGTGTCTGCCATCTGCCTCACAAATAAAGAAAAAAAAATCCGCTTCGCTTTTAAAAAAATCAAAATATTAGAACTGTAATAGATGGCACCGAATTGTTCTGTGCACAAGGTTTCATAGACAGGGTAATTTATACTCGAGCTACACCAGTCACACATCCTTCGGGTTTATATCATATGTATTTGAATGCTCTATCTCTGACCGTGAAATAACTGTACAATCTGGACTAGTAGATAAATTACATAGGGGTGATCTGGTTCTGGCCGATAGAGGTTTTACTATTAAGGATTTGCTATATAAAAAGAGAGCAGATCTAAACATTCCCATATTTCTTAGCAGGAAGAGCAGCTAGACTGACACCACAAGAAGAAACGAAGACTAAAATAATAATGCACGTATTCATGCTGAGCGCTCCATAGAAAGACTTCAAAAATATAGATTAGGCCCTACTTAGTAAAACTATCCCACTGTCACTCGGTCCTATTTTTTCACATATATGCATGCGGTTGTCTGGTAAATTTCCAGGAACCTATTGTCAAGTGACTATAATTAGACAAAGATATATGTGAACTTTGGCGTTTATTGATCTATATGACGTTTATCCTATAACATGTTTTATGACATGTAACCCTAGCCGTCCGATTATAAAAATAGTAAATACAAAACGTTCAATTGACAGCTTCTTTACTGAATAATATGCAGAACAAATTCCATTTTGTCACATATTGTATAGGCCTATATTGATTTCCTTTCTTCCCGCGGTGTTATATATATTATGTATATATGTATATATATGTTCGTGTGTTACAGTCGGTATGATAAAATGTCCAGGCAAGTGATAATTGAAATAGTTAAACGTTTAGGTTGTCAAAAACGAATCATATATCGTCAAGATCCAGTGCCACTTCGACGTTGGTCCGACATTGTACACATGTTATACAAATATTTCGTGTTTGCTGGGATTACATATCCTAAGGAGCCAAGCTATTGTATGTGGCACTTATTTGAGTGGCACATACGACACTTGCGAGGTCACGAGGAAACCTCATTCCAAAATATTATGGTAAATACATCATCTTGTTTCCGACCAATCCTAGTGACATTTCTGATGACAAAGGCGGATCCAGCGAGATTTTATCTGAGAAACATATAGGCTGATAATGGCAAACAGTCACGCAGGCAGCCAGGCGATCCCGACTGCTTGTCCGACACGGGGGAGTACACGTGCGTGTGCTATTTTTAGCACGCTAGCGAGCCAACATCAGTTCAGCACTGTGTCGGCATCTCCTCAGTTAGCACGTTACATTGACCCCGTGTTGATTTAATGTTGGGCCATCGTCTCAGACAGTGGTCAAATGTTAAGCCAGCAGTGTGAAACGTTTCGTGTTTACTGAGAAACAGAGAGGTTCACACAATGTATGGTGGCCCAACCAGGCCCATCGTCTGTGACGCTGGCCCAACATTATGGAAATGATATCTGTCACACAAGCTACCAGGTATGTCACATGACAAAGAGGCCTACCTTTTCCTGGTGAAGCCCACTATCTTTCATGTCTGCATGGATATATGTCCACGACGCTGATACAGCATTACCACAACATGTATATATGTTCTCACCAATGGACTTGTATCCATCCTTTTGAAGTTTGAAATTGCGTTGCAAGTGAATGAAATATTCTAACATGTAATTCAGCAAGACCCCGAACAAACACGGACGTCCAACCAATGTTATTTTGATGTTATACAAACATCTACGACGCCGAGCCAGCGTTAAGCCAACATTGATTCAACAGTTTGTGCTTGCTGTGGCAGTGGTTCTTACTGTCAGTGTCAGAATATGCCATGTAAACTATAAACGCGCACTGAAAGGATTAAACATTTATAATGACCGAAGACACATAACATTCAAATGAAGCGGAAAGAGCTAAGACATTTTTAATGATCTTAAATTGAATAAAGCATCTTTGATTTACATAACACTAGACAAGCAGTCAGAGACTGCAAACCCCTGCCTCGGATCCGGATCGCAATCTGGGTCATTCCATAATTTACTTGATTGATCCTTGGTCGGAGAAACGACTCTCGTACATAGTCTAATAATCCTTCCGAAGGACAAACAGACATACAAAAATCAAATACGGCCAAAAACATAACCTCCTTCGGTATAGGCGTTGTAAGGGCTAAAGTGGTGATGTGAGAGGATCTCCTATCTTCTCATTGTCATCATGTTATGGGATATGTCGTCTACTATACCTGTCTACAGTTACATTATCCATTGCAGGACATCCAGCGAACTGGAGCAGTGCTGGGCTGTCGTCTACTTTTTTTGCACAATATTGGTACAATGATGGGTCGTTATTGATAAGTTTTGGTGAATTTGAAATGCTTCATTTTTTTCTGTGCTTTTCATTCATTTGAATCCGGAATTGCTGACGCCATTTCCACCTTTAAATTACTACAAATTAGATCAATTTTTTTGAAAATCGGTATAGACCTTATTGCAAAATATCTTATATAGACCGTGTATACAAGTGTCTAGCAGATAATATGGTTAATGACTATCTATCTCTGGATGAAGTGTCTGACATAGCGCAGTGATACAAACGTATCAGATCGCCTAAGAAACCCCCGCCCCTTGATAACTACCATAATAAACAGTGCAATAATGCGTTTTCAGTTGTGGCTGGACTTGTGGCTGCATAAGTTAACTTGACGTGTTGGGGCTGAATGAAATAAATTGACAACTTGTGGCTTGATGATTAAATTAATGACTTGTGGCTTTATGAGTTAACATAGTGATTAATGACTTGTGGTTGGATGAGCTAACTAAACGTGTTGTGGCTGATCAGTTAACTTGACGACTGTGGCTGAACGAGTTAAATTTGACTGGACCAAACCATTGGGAGGTGAGTGAGACCAACAAGTAACGAGATAAGACAAAAATACAACTAATTTTGACCAATGATAATTCTGCAAAAATTGACATGATCACCAATACTTTATTATAAATTAATTATTCCTCTAAAATCGGAATTAGAAGGGAGTTTTAATTGGGTTAGGCCTATTCAATAACATTACCGGCTAGGTTGGCACTATCCATTATAACAACACATTTTATTTGTTGCACTTATCATCAGAGCGTCATTTTGTATTTCTGGCGCTTGTCACCATAGCGTCATTTCGTATAGCCTACTTGCTTATCATCATAGCGTCAATTTTTCTGTCCGTAGATCATCATGACGTCATCCATATATAACTGCTCATTGTCAGCTGAACTACTGAAGAAAGCGAGAGAAGAGTTGAGTGAAAACCCAGAAACCAGAAGTGAAGATGTAGAATGCCTGAGAAAGAGGGTGCTAAACAATAAAGGTATAGATATAAATATAAACATACAGTGGCTGAGGGTATGCATGACGAGCAATGAAGATAGACCGAAATCAATATGTACAGTAAGATTGTAATGGACAGTAAATAAGTCAAATAGATAGAAGTAAATATTGTACAGTGTTTCAGTGGGAATGTTGTTTACAATAAAGGTACTTTAGTTAGAAATCAAGGCATTGACTCAACGATTTGGTGGCATACATGATAAACAACATAGGTAGATGTGAATATTGCTTTTCTTCGCTTTCTGCACAATCATGGCAATATCGCGACAGAAGGAAGCCCGAAGCCGGGACTATGCCCTAATCTTATTTCGACTTCAAGGGTTCTTTATAGTGAACAGTATCAAAGTCAGCACTGTGCACTTTATACATTTGAACAGTTTGGAGCACTGCATATGCACAACCACGATGACATAACCAAATTATCATATATAAATGAAGCTCAAAACATCCTTATTGTGATTTTATTTAATAAAAATGTATCACCTGATGCATTAATTCACCCAGCAAACGCAATATGTTGAACTAATATTTGTTTAATGCTGGTCCACCGTCTACGATGCACCAACATGCATGGGCCAAAACTAGCCCATCAATGTTTGGCGTATTTTGTTTGCTGGGAAACGTAGGTTTAAAAACGACTGTTATCACGCTTGGCGCTTAAGAGGTTGAAAATATATATCCAAGTGTAATATCTACCAAATAATTTTTTATATCAAAACAATCATGTAATTTGTATTTGATTGTACCTAGTATTTATAGATGCATACATGCGTATAGATTATACAGAGGGTAATTGTCTTCTCTTTACTGATTATTCTTCAGCTCTGGAATGTCCAGTTGACGATGGGTTTCTGTTGAGATTTTTGCGTGCCCGTAAGTTTGACCAGGAGCGTGCCTATGACCTGCTCATCAGCTACTATACACTGCGGGCCGAAAAGGCAGCCTATTTTAAGAATTTCAGCCCATCAGGTGTGCTGGATGTCCTGAACTCTAACATTACCATGGTACTTCCCCAAGGGGAGGTTACTGAACCACGGGTTCTCTACTTCAGACCAGGTAGTTATTCAAACAATTTTAGAAATTCAAACTTCCACGTAGATTTATACTTCGATTGTATTTTTCTATCATTTAACACTGAAATTAATTAAAAATACTTTGGAATAACAATATCGTTCAACTAAATTGTCAGGGTGGTCGCTGCAAAACTAGAAAATAGTGTTTTTTTAATTTGTAATAAAATTTATTGTTAATTGACTGATAAAATCAAGTTAGTGTGATTCCGATTCGCACATAGTTCATTATTATGTTATTAAGTTAATTATCTTCTCCTAACAGGGGGAGGGGGTCACACTATACACGTGTTGTTGTGTGAAATATTCTCTTCTCACATGAGGGGAGGGGGTCACACTATACACAGGCTGTTGTGTTAACCATCCTCTTCTCGCATGAGGGGAGGGGGTCATACTATACACGTGTTGTTGTGTGAAATATTCTCTCCTCACATGAGGGGAGGGGGTCATACTATACACGTGTTGTTGTGTGAAATATTCTCTCCTCACATGAGGGGAGGGGGTCACACTATACACGTGTTGTTGTGTGAAATATTCTCTCCTCACATGAGGGGAGGGGGGGTCACACTATGCACGTGTTGTTGTGTGAAATATTCTCTTCTCACATGAGGGGAGGAGGGGGGGTCACACTATACACGGGTTGTTGTGTTAACTATTCTCTTCTCACATGAGGGGAGGGAGTCACACTATACACGGGTTCTTGTGTTAACTATTCTCTTTTCACATGAGGGCAGGGGGTTACACTATACACGGGTTGTTGTGTTAACTATTCACTTCTCACATGAGAGGAGGGGGTCACACTATACAGGGATTGTTGTGTAAACTATTCTCTTCTCCCCACAGGTTGGGAGGGGGTTACACTATACACGGCTTGTTATGTTAACTATTCTCTTCTCCTCACATGAGGGGAGGGGGAGGGGGTCACACTGTACACAGGTTAATATGTTAACTATTCCATTCTCCTCACATGAGGGGAGGGGGGCAAACTATACACGGGTTGTTATGTTAACTATTCTCTTCCCCTCACGGGAGGGGAGGGGGTCACACTATACACGGGTTGTTGTGTTAACTATTCTCTTCTCTTCACATGAGGGGAGGGGGTCACATTATACACGGGTTGTTATGGTAACTATTCTCTTCTCCTCGCAGACACAGGAGGGGAGGGGGTAACACTATACACTGGTTGTTATGTTAACTATTCTCTTATCCCCACATGACGCGGGGTGGGGGGTCACACTATTCACAGATTGTTATGTTAACTATTCTCTCCCCCCCCCCCCACATGAGGGGAAGGGTTCACACTATACAGGCTTTTTCATGTTAACTCTTCTCCCCACATGAGGGAGGGGGAGGGGGTCACACGGGTTGTTATGTTAACTGTTCTCTTCACCTCACATTAATGGAGGGGGTCACACCATACAGGGGTTGTTACGATGTTAACTATACTATTCTCTTCACATGAGGGAGGGGGTCACAGTATACACGGGTCGTTATGTTATCTAATCTCTCCCCCTCACAGAAGGGGGGGGTGACACTATACACGGGTTGTTACGTTGACTATTGTCTTCTCCCCACAGGAGGGGAGGGGGTCACAGTATACACGGGTTGTTATGGTAACTATTCTCTCCTCACATGAGGGGAGGGGGTCACACTATACACGGGTTGTTATGTTAGATATTCTCTTCTCATCACAGGAGGGAAGTGGGTCACACAATACCCAGGTTGTTATGTTAGCTAATCTTTCACATCACAGGTCACTGGGATCCAGAACAGTTCACCATTTGGGAAGTGTTCCGGAACAATATTATATCCATGGAACATATTATTAAGGTATATATGCACTTCCACATCGACTTTACTTTGTGTAAATAAAATGTATGTTTTCTAAGATTTATGTATACCATGCACTCCAGCACCGTCCATATGAATTTCGCAGATTTAATTTTCAACCAATTTAAATGACTATTTACAAGCAATTTTTGACAATGATTCGACGACTGAAAATAATGTATTGTTTAAAAGTCTGTATCCCTAACATGCATACATGTAACATAATAATTTTATGCAACTCTATAAACTAAGCATTTTTGCCCCTATGATTACAATGTTGTTTTATCAATGTTGTTGGCCACACCAAGGTCGGCTTCACGCCAATAATATAAATGTAAGTTGGCCACACCAAGGTCGGCCTCACGCCAATAAAATACGTTTAGGTGCCAAACAATGATGCTGAATCTTTTCAGCTGATGAACAGTATTTTAAACCACCACTCGGGACCACTTTGAGTACTAAAAACTGATGTTTGTGAAATTTAGACACATGTTCAAGGAATTTTATTTCTGAAAGAGGGGAGGCATGGACCCTCCTGATCCGCCACCGTGTGGGATACAATTCAGTTCACCAGATTACATTATCAGTACTTACAATAGTGATTGTCAAACCGATTAGTCCTGTTTCTTTCACCATTTCCTATTATTAACTATTATTTTATAACAAATGTGTGACATGTATTACTACTTCCCATTGTCAATAAAATTGTCAATTTATCTATCTCTGTGTCTGATGTATCTTAGGATGAAGCTGCCCAGGTGAACGGTATGATGGTAATCTTAGACTGCGCTAACATAGGCTGGAGTCATGTCCGCCATTTTGACACGTCATTCGCAGGTCTGATCACCAAAGTTATGCAGGTCAGGTCAAATGTCAAACAATAACATAAAAAGGTCAAATAATGTGAAAACGGGTGAACCTACAAACACAATACAATTAGGCTAATGTGTCGTAAACTTAACTAATGTGTCCTAAAATCCACCTTAGGTGACACTGGACCAACTTTAAAACAACATTGGGCCAATGTATTATTTAGAGTGGTATTGAAAATTACAACTCTTGTACAATAAATATCCTTAGAGAATAGCTATATGACACTTATACACCCCCCCCCCCCCCCACCTGCCGAAGTATTGGGTGTGAAACGCATTTCAGTCCTACATATGCAACTCACTTTCAAAATACAGCAATCCCATGGAAAGAAAAGTTAAGAAAAATTTGGTCGTTGTGTTGCAAGGGCGGATGTAGTATTTAGAGAAAAGGGGCTGAAATCGGGTGTCTGAGGGCAAAAATGTTGATGCTTTCATCTATACATCAATCTGGCGTATATTTATGCATACATTTGGCAACTTTTTAATCATGAGAATACATTTTTCCTCAATTTCCATGTAAAGGGGAAATAAACCGAGTCGCCCCTTTAAACTCGCCACCGACATCATGCGCTATTTCTCTTTCCAGGATGCATTTCCATGTCGGCTGAAGGGAATCCAGGTTGTAAACGAGGCTTCCTTCTTCAGTGTGATCTTCGCTATCGTCAAACCTTTCCTGAAAACAAAGATAGCGTCAAGGGTGAGTAGTAGACGAAGGCATACCATAGCAAGATGACGTCCGGGATGAGTGGTAGACGTAGGCCTACCATAGCAAGATGGCGTCCAGTGTGAGTGCTAAACGTAGGCCTACCATACCAAGATGGCGTCCAGGATGAGTGGTAGACGTAGGCCTACCCTTATACAAACTCATAGTTGATTCAACATCGCAACAATGTTTTGTGATCAAAGGGATATACCTGCCATACGAACCTTTAGCCACTTTATTTCGTTATTGTGCCATAACACCTTACGCATGATATTTCAGTAACACTCTGAAATCTGGAAAAAAAAAAAAAAAATGTACTTAAATATAACAGCTTCCTTTACATCCCACATATCTAGAATGTATCCACATGTATTTTACAGATTCATTTACATCCAACTGATCTAGAATCAATCTATTTTATAGGTTCACTTACACTCCACTGGTGTAGAATCAATCTGTTTCGCAGATTAATTTACACTCCACTAATCTAGAATCAATCTATTTTACATATTCATTTATACTCCTCTGATCTAAAATCCATCTATTTCACAAATTCATTCAGATTTCAATAATTAGGAATCAATATATTTTACAGATTGATTTAAACTCCACTCATCCTGAATCAATTGATGTAGAATCAATCTATTTTACCGATTAAATTACACTCAACTGATGTGGAATCAATCTATGTTACAGATTCATTTACATTCCACTGATCTGGAGAGTCTTCACAAAGAGGTGAATGTTGATTGTCTCCCAGAAGAGCTGGGTGGATCTCTGGGCCCGGCTGATCTACTCTACCAGGTCAAAATATGCTACTAATATTTAAATTCGTTAATATGCCTCAACGTTGCCTTATCATTTAACATCCCTGAAAAGTGACTTACTACCCTACACGTGATGGTTTTAAAGCGTAATTTTTCAGGAAACTGTTTTAACAGTATAAAGAGCTAACTAAGACATTTAATTCGTTTTTAACCCTTTAAGCGCCAAATAATTTAATTGTCATTTTCACCCGTTTGAAATTGTGTCTCGCTGACGCGATCCACAACCTTAAGTGTATGAAAAATATTCAGATATGACA
Organism: Flabesymbios commensalis; assembly: GCA_964017125.1. Classification (NCBI taxonomy): domain Eukaryota; kingdom Metazoa; phylum Annelida; class Polychaeta; order Terebellida; family Flabelligeridae; genus Flabesymbios; species Flabesymbios commensalis. The sequence continues at coordinate 55,077 of CAXHKU010000809.1, read as the reverse complement.
AAAACGGAGGTAAAGGAAATTGAAATTTTGTTGATTGATGTCACGTGTTATCTTTAACACGTTCAAAAGCTGGTATTTAACGTGATAATAAAATAAAAATAAGAACGAATACAATCTGGTCCGGCGGTTGAAGTGTTAAAAAGGAAACGATACCCGTAGTATTTTAAAGTGTTCGGCACTTTAACACTTACAGCGCGGGGATCGACTTTACATATCAGAATCTGACATCTGTAGATGTCATATTCTGACATTATATTCTGACATCTAAAGTCGATCCCCGGCACTGAAAAAACTAGACAAATTATAATGGCCGTAGACCCCAAGCATATGTATTCAAATAAAGCAGAAACAGCTAACTAAGACATGATGATTACAAATTGAAAAAAAAAATTGGTCCCCATGATTTATAGAAACATATTTCAGTGTTGAAAGGGTTCTGGGCTAATGTTACAGGCATGGAATCAAGAGATACTGGCTGATGAAGATATGTACAGAGAGATGATTAAATACAGCCTGTCTGTCACCAGAGATATATCAGGGCTGAGCGAGGAAACCATAGAAGGGGTCAGCGGAACATATAAAAAACTCAATATCGACTGAAGATCATAATATAATAGGAGCTATACCTTTTTTCAGATGCATGTAGACTACAGTATATACTATAATATATTATACATTGATAATATGAATACCTCAAATTAACTGCTATATTCGAGTTGAAAAACATAATTTAACTGTAATTTAAATGTAACTGAGATATTACTTGAACATGTTGAATAAAAAATTTGATTACATTTACAAAAATAAAGCGTCATGTTTACAATAGCAATTACAATTATTTTGTCACTAATTCACTCCAATGTGTGAACTCATGAACCATTAACAAACAACAACAACTCTGGGTTTAGTGCAATACATATTTAATGAGTGTGATACCGTATTTACAGTGCGTATTCAAATGTTCGAGCCGTCTGCATCGGTCCTCTCTGGTCACCTTGGTCCTCGTATCACCACCAGCACCAGCCTGTCTCCAACCAGTTCATCAGATCCATGCCTTCATGCGAGATCCCGTCTCTCCATGCAGCTCCTTGCCACGTCCTCACCATCTGCATCCAGTCGCTGTGTGTCCCCCTGGCGACATCACGATCCTCGGAATCAACACCAGTCAATCAAGCTCCGCCAGCTAGCACGTCTTGCCGTCGTCACAGGCTCACCACGTCTCACGTATAGTCAGTTCGCACCATTTTTTAGTGAGACGTTTAGCCCCCAACTCTTACTTAGGAAAGACGTTTCGCCCCCACCCCATAAATAGGAAAGACGTTTCGCCCCGTCTTCATAGTTCAGGAATATGTTTCGCACCCTAACCATATTTTAAAAAGACGTTTCGCACCCAAACCATATTTCAGAAAGACGTTTCGCACCCAAACCATATTTTAGAAAGACGTTTCGCCCCCAAGTCATATTTAGGAAAGACGTTTCGCACCCATTTCATTATTAGGAAAGATATTTCGCCCCCTCTTCATATTCTGGTAAGACGTTCCGCCCCCTAATCAGAAAGACGTTTTGCCCCCTATAGTTATAATTTGGAAAGACGTTTCGCACCTTTTTCATAATTAGGAAAGATGTTTCGCCCGCTATTCATCAATCAGCATGATATTCATTTTTAAGAAAGACGTTTCGCACCCTAATTATGAAACAGCATAAGATTGCCGTCCCATGTATTATTCGGAAAGAAGTTTCGCCCTCTCTTTATATTTACGACAGAGATTCTGCACCCTACTCTTAAAATCTGTATAATATTCGTGAAGATTACATGCCCACATTGGCTCAACGTCTCGGTTAAAACGAACGAAAATATCTAGGCCTATTTGGATAGAGAAAAAATTATTATTCGTAATACAGCACAACAATATAGCGTCGTCACGCCTGATGGCCTGATGTAGATCACACCGTGTTAATTGCAATTGAGCAGGATTATCCTAATAACACCCCCCCCCCCCCCCCCCGGACCCTTTAGATTCGTTCTCCTGGTACATGCAGCCTAATGCAAGTATACAATTCTTACTCTACTCTATGAACGTATATATTTATATGACTCTGTATGTTATACAATATCAATTTTACAAAACAGAATACGGTAGGCCTAAATATAAACGCAAGTTTCATAAATAGAAATATTACTATTTATTAGAATAAATAATAATAGTCTGCGATTAACTGTGATGATGTCGATGGTCTAAATAATATGTTTTGTGGTATGTGGAAATGTTTTCTTGGCCGCTATAAGAATGGGGGCGAAACGTCTCACATAAGGGTTCGAAATGTCTTAATTTAGAAAGGGGGCGAAACGTCTTTTCCAGAGGGCGAAACGTCTTCCCTAGGGGGCAAAACGTCTCAATATGGGGCGGAACGTCTCAGTAGGGTGCGAAACGTCTCACATTGGGGGCGAAACGTCTTCTGTGGGTACGAAACGTCTCACAAGGGGGGCGAAACGTCTTAAACTGGGACAAGTCGTCACGGCGACGGAGGCGAAACGTCTTGAAGATGGGTGCGAAACGTCTTGGGGGGGGGGGCGAAACGTCTATGGTGCGAAATGTCCTGGAGCCATAATAGTGTACCAGGTACCCCCAGATTGGACAACGGCACTCGCTACCCGGGGCGAGTGTACACCGTCGCCATAGTGACGTACCCCGGCATACGGTACTCCGGCCCGGCACCCTTGCGGTCCTACAGCGGCTAATTTTTGTGGCATTAAACCCCTATTTTGAACGAATGTTTACATTCTGTAATAAACCCGCTATAATATACAATACATAATAATTATTTGCCAAACCCACCGCAATCGCTATTTACGGTAGTAGTAGTAGTAATATTAATTATTAATGCAGAGCTTATATTCGGATTAGAAAATCAGTATACCACATTGTCTACGCCACGAATCGCTTTAATTTTCATTCTCTGTTCTTGAAGCAGGAGTGCCCACCTCATAATTCGTTCGTTAGCGACTTTCTGTTGCCCAATGCATACGAGCGGTAAATGATCAGTTTGTAGTGTGAACTCCCGCCCGTAAATATATTTGTACAATTGTTTTACAGTCCACACTACCGCGAGACATTATCCCCTCCCCCCCCCCCCGTGGAGTAAGCTTTTCCCCCTTTTAAGCAGTTTACGGCTAACATATTTTACCGGCATCATCAGGTCTCCCTGTTTCTGTAAAAGAAGCCTATTCCAAGCTCAGAGGCACCAGTTTGAATAAATATATCTTTACTATCATCAGACATGTGTAATACGAGTTCGGTGGTCAATACGTTGATAATCGTATCAAAGGCTGTCGGGTGCTTGTCATCCCACGGTACGGTATTAGGAGTGCCTTTTTTCGTTAACGCAGTTAATGGTGCAGCTAGATGCGAAAACTGAGGGATGTGATCCCTATAATAATTAGCCAGACCTAGCACAGATCGTATACATATAATTGAGACTTGGTAGTCGGTTTTTCGAGTTGTTTAATTTTAGCAACATTATCATCAGACATACACACTTGTGACTGACCCACTTTATGCCCAACGTAGTCCACCTGGTTGTAAAGTTCTCGGCCCTTTAATATGAAGATCTCGGCCCTTTTACAAATCCGTTCTGGGCTTGTCCAGATCCCCCGAACTCGTTAGTCCATGAGTCAGGACCCCAAAAAGGGGGTCATTGGTACCATCAAAAGGTACAAATAATTATTGTGATTTTCGACAACGTCTCACCACACATAATACCCGTCCCATAGACTTACATGTATTATGACCCATACACTCAGACCTCCCAGCACTCTTTAAGTAGAAAAATGTAAATAAACCTATGTATTTTTTTAACCATCAGACTGTCCTTTTTCAATATCAAAAATAAAAAAGGGGTGTGAAAGGGATATAATTTTTTTTATTTGAGCCCATAATAACCTCTTGCCCCACTCTCCCCTGAGCGACCTCCAAAAAATTGACCTTGTTTTTTAGAAGAGCCTTGTTACAGTCAGCGCAAGGACTTCCTGTTGGATCTATCTTCCATCATTTTGATGCTTTTGCTACACCAAATCATCACAGAATCGATTCAAATTGGTAGCAAAATGATATATCTGTAATATTTACCACCGAGGCTGCTGCAAAGAGCCACATTTTTAAAAAAGAGACTAACTTTCTTATTCTTAAACTTTATAATGATATGCGCGAATGAATTTGTGTGGTGAGACCTTAAGGGAAAAAAACATTTTTATTGCACATTTTTTTACGAGTGATCTATAAAATACATTCTATTCTGAACTCAAAAAAGAAAACCTTGTCCAATTCCCATGAATAAAAGGCAGACAAACACAAATTGAAAATCCGCTGTTTTTTACTAGACATGGAGAAATGACCCGTTTTTCTGTAGTACCCCATCATTTTTCATTTTCATGAAGCATCTGTATTGGATTGTCGTTTTTTACAGAGATTCATCTTGAATTTAGGCCATAAATGAGTTTAGTTGTTCAGAATAATGATGTTCGGACATAAAACACCCAAGAAAATAGTTATAAATACCAAAGGACAAGAAAGTCAATGCGGGGACGTAGCTGAACCAAGTTGAACTTACAACTGTTTCAGTGCTATATGGAGGAATGCTTGATATATGGCCCATAATTGAACATTCTCAAGTCAGTTTTGTTAATTTCACTAGAAAACATGTTCATATGATATTTTTTCGCTGAAATGGCCGCCTGGTGATAATAAATGAGCAAAATGAATGGTCTAGTAGCAGAAACACATCCCATAGGCTCGAAAATGCGCTTTCTGGAACTACGGCCTTAACGTCTCACCACACATAATACCCGTCCCATAGACTTACATGTTTTATGACCCATACACTCAGACCTCCCAGCACTCTTTAAGTAGAAAAATGTAAATAAACCTATGTATTTTTTTAATCATCAGACTGTCCTTTTTCAATATCAAAAATAAAAAAGGGGTGTGAAAGGGATATAATTTTTTTTATTTGAGCCAATAATAACCTCTTGCCCCACTCTCCCCTGAGCGACCTCCAAAAAAATTGACCTTGTTTTTTAGAAGAGCCTTGTTACAGTCAGCGCAAGGACTTCCTGTTGGATCTATCTTCCATCATTTTGATGCTTTTGCTACATCAAATCATCACAGAATCGATTCAAATTGGTAGCAAAATGATATATCTGTAATATTTACCACCGAGGCTGCTGCAAAGAGCCACATTTTTAAAAAAGAGACTAACTTTCTTAATCTTAAACTTTATAATGATATGCGCGAATGAATTTGTGTGGTGAGACCACAAGGTATATGTCTGCACTACATATTTTTGCATTATAGCAGTTTGTATGTAGTAGCTTAACGTGTGTTATCACGCCACAAATCAACCCACCCTCTCAATGATTTACCATTTTATTTTAGCAATCATGCATACGTTATTGACGATAATTTTAAAACGACTCAATATTAGTGCTCAATTTTTTCCTTGGAGAATCATATATATCTAACACATGCTGATACTAAATTTGATGCCAATAAACAGGTGATAAAATATAAAAAGATGTAACTAATAATTTTATATTATATTTATAATTATTTTTACAATGTAGTAATAGTGATTGTTTTGCGTGGCGCGATCATGTAAGAAACACAAATTAATCATTTCGATTTTCGACAAGGTGTATGTCTGCGGTAAATATATTTACATGATAGCAGTTTGTATGTAGTAGCTTAATGTATGGTATCACCTCACAAATAAAACCACCATATGAATTAATATTCCAGTGCAACATACGTTATTCGCCATAGTTTTAAAACTACTAGATATTATAGTTGAATGTTTTGTATGTAGGCAGATATATATCTGTGCTATTTTATTGTCACGTTTAATACAAATGAAATGGTCAGACCATAGCAAATTATGTAACTAAATATGTTGTTATGTACAATTTTTCCCGCTTTTGCTACATAGTTACAGAGATTGTTTTGAGTGGTAACCCAATCCCGCAAGACGTACAAACTTATTATTGTGTTTGTGACAAGGTATATGTACGTACTAAAGATATTGGTATGATAGCAATTTCTATGTAGTAGAATAATATGTGTTATCACGTAAAAATAAAACCCACTATGTGAATGATTTAACCGTTCTATTTTCCAATTCAACGACCACAATTTGAAAACTACTAGGCATTATAGTTCTATTTTTTGCTATAAGCGGATAAATATATCTGGCATATTTCAAAGGCCGATGTAAAAAATATGGCCAAAACATAAAAAATATGGAGGTAAATAGGTGTATATGTACACGTTTTCACTCATCTGCTACATTGAAACAGTCATTGTTTTGTGTGTAACTCAAGCACGCAAGAAACACAAATTATTATTATTGAGCTTTTGACAATGTATAATATAGTAAATACTACATATTGTTGCATGATAACATTTCCCATGTACATGATATAGTAGCTTAATGTATGTTATCGCGTTACAAATTAATCCACCCAGCCCCGTGCAACATACAATGTTATTATCATGCTTATTGAAAGCTCCAATTTTAGACGTAATTAGCCGATATATAAATATAAAACATTTTAATGTTAAATTTATGCAAATGGAAGAGCCACGACACTGAACAATATCTAACCAAATATTTGTATACAGTATATGTAAGGCCTAGTTTCAGTCACACTTTTAGTAGTCACAGTGCTTGTTCTGAGTAGTAGCATACATGCATGCAAGAAAAATGTGTCCAAGTAACTTGAAACGGTTACAACATCTTGTATTATAAGGTATCTGAAGATATTACGTTAAACAATACGTGATAACATTTACACATAAACTTGAACCAGAATGTATTATGTGTGCTGCATGGAAAGCCATCATGTGAAAACATTTCTTCCGGTGGATGTCAGTCTCTGCATCTTCGGATATATTTTTCATTTTCTATATTTACAGCATTGTCATGACAATTATGAGGATAGTGGGATGGTTAACCTGATTTGGATTTTTGTTTTGTATTACTGTTGCCACAAGCAATAAACTGTATACAGAACATAATGAAACTGCTCGTGTTTCAAGAAATCATCATGACCAAAATTGTGAAATGTTATTGTACTGAAATACAATTTGCAAAATAATTTCTAGATATTTTAAAATTATTTTAAAAGCAGTAAAATTTAACACATTCTCCATCTAAGATAATACTTAGTTTCAAAAATGACAAAAATCCTAATCTTTAATTACAAAAACAAATAAGTATGGTGCATCACATATTGTCTTTAAACGTCTCCCATAATCAGCAACAAATGAGTATGCAAATTTTGCAGTCATGTACATGTATCTACCATATATCTAGATGTTAATTTGGCAGCGTATTAGCGAATTTATGTGTATATAATTAGCCTATATTCAAATGTTCATCTTTACTTAGCACGCCAATAACATAATACATGGCGCAACACAGGTATATTATTTTAGGAGAATTCAGTGGTACGTTATTACTTCATATGCCATCAAACTGAATTTTGTCGTACCATGTGCAAATTAAATACTGTAAATAATTATACATTTAATGATTGGGTATACACAGAAACATCCAAACGCAAAGTAAGTATAAACTTTTGGATCTGTATATGGTAGGTGTGGCGTGTTAGCAAGATAAATTGAGATATAATGTGAATTATTGACAAATATCAATATGGTAGATGTGACATGGTTGTATTTTTAAGTTTGTGATGGCTCTCAGAATACATCTCGAGTAAAACTATGCTCAAATATGATATCCGGAAGGACAGGGGTCCATTATATCCCGCCATCAGGGAGGTATTTGTACGGCCCCGTATTCCGCATTCTGAACACAACCCACTTTGTCCAAATACAATCTAGCAACGATTTATGGCATGTGTATGTGGTCGTGAAAAACTACTTTATTACAAGAAGAAATAGAGCAAATCTGCTATAGGTTAGATCTGCGCAGTAAAATGGAGCTAATTTATATTATAACAGGACAGTTTTATATTGCTAACTCCGATCACGAACATTGTCAATTTGTCTTTGGAATCCGGCTCTTTCCCAGACGTTTTGAAAGAATCACACATCACACCTTTATTAAAGAAACCATCACTGTCTAAGGATGACATGAAAAACTATAGACCAGTTTCGAACCTAAATTTTATTTCTAAAATAATTGAAAAAATAATTTCAAATCGTATCCGGTCCCATCTAGACAAAAACAACCTATCAAACCCCTATCAATCAGCAAATCAACCTTTTTCATTCTACAGAAATAGCCTTGCTAAAAATTCACAACGACATCTGTATGAACATGGACAGTGGCAAAACCACAGCATTGAACAGTATTTTAAACCACCACTCGGGACCACTTTGAGTACTAAAAACTGATGTTTGTGAAATTTAGACACATGTTCAAGGAATTTTATTTCTGAAAGAGGGGAGGCATGGACCCTCCTGATCCGCCACCGTGTGGGATACAATTCAGTTCACCAGATTAAATTATCAGTACTTACAATAGTGATTGTCAAACCGATTAGTCCTGTTTCTTTCACCATTTCCTATTATTAACTATTATTTTATAACAAATGTGTGACATGTATTACTACTTCCCATTGTCAATAAAATTGTCAATTTATCTATCTCTGTGTCTGATGTATCTTAGGATGAAGCTGCCCAGGTGAACGGTATGATGGTAATCTTAGACTGCGCTGACATAGGCTGGAGTCAGGTCCGCCATTTTGACACGTCATTCGCAGGTCTGATCACCAAAGTTATGCAGGTCAGGTCAAATGTCAAACAATATCATAAAAAGGTCAAATAATGTGAAAACGAGTGACCCTACAAACACAATACAATTAGGCTAATGTGTCGTAAACTTAACTAATGTGTCCTAAAATCCACCTTAGGTGACACTGGGCCAACTTGGGCCAATGTATTATTTAGAGTGGTATTGAAAATTACAACACTTGTACAATAAATATCCTTAGAGAATAGCTGTATGACACGAAAAGTTAAGAAAAGTTTTGTCGTTGTGTTGCAAGGGCGGATGTAGTATTTAGAGAAAAGGGGCTGAAATCGGGTGTCTGGGGGCAAAAATGTTGATGCTTTCATCTATACATCAATCTGGCGTATATTTAGGCATACATTTGGCAACTTTTTAATCATAAGAATGCATTTTTCCTCAATTTCCATGTAAAGGGGAAATAAACCGAGTCGCCCCTTTAAATTCGCCACCGACATGCGCTACTTCTCTTTCCAGGATGCATTTCCATGTCGGCTGAAGGGCATCCAGGTTGTAAACGAGGCTTCCTTCTTCAGTGTGATCTTCGCCATCGTCAAACTTTTCCTGAAAACAAAGATGGCGTCCAGGGTGAGTAGTAGACGAAGGCATACCATAGCAAGATGGCGTCCGGGATGAGTAGTAGACGTAGGCCTACCATAGCAAGATGGCGTCCAGTGTGAGCGCTAAACGTAGGCCTACTTTACCAAGATGGCGTCCAGGATGAGTGGTAGACGTAGGCCTACCCTTATACAAACTCTTAGTTGATTCAACATCGCTACAATGTTTTGTGATAAAAGGGATAAATCTGCCATACGAACCTTTAGCCACTTTATTTCGTTATTGTGCTATAACACCTTATGCATGATATTTCAGTAACACTCTGAAATCTAAAAAAAATGAAAAGCTTCCTTTACATCCCACAGATCTAGAATCTATCCACATGTATTTTACAGATTTACTTACATCCCACTGATCTAGAATCAAGCTATTTTATAGGTTCACTTACACTCCACTGGTGGAGAATCAATCTGTTTCGCAGATTAATTTACACTCCACTGATCTAGAATCAATCTATTTCACATATGCATTTATACTCCTCTGATCTAAAATCAATCTATTTCACAGATTCATTTCGATTTCAATAATTAAGAATCAATCTATTTTACAGAATCAATTGATGTAGAAGCAATTTATGTTACAGATTCATTTACACTCCACTGATCTAGAAAGTCTTCACAAAGAGGTGAATGTTGATTGTCTCCCAGAAGAGCTGGGTGGCTCTCTGGGCCCGGCTGATCTACTCTACCAGGTCAAAATATGCTACTAATATTTAAATTCGTTAATATGCCTCAATGATGCCTTATCATTTAAAATCCCTGAAAAGTGACTTACTATCCTACATGTGAGGTTTTTAAAGCGTAATTTTTCAGGAGACTGTTTTAACAGTATACATGTATATAGTTAACTAAGACATTTAATTCGTTTTTAACTCTCTAAGCGCCACTTTTTCACCCGCTTAAAATTGTATCTCGCTGACGCGATCCACAACTTCAAGTGATTGCAAATATTCAGATTTGACAAAAACGGAGATAGTGGAAATTGAAATCTTGTTGATTGATGTCACGTGTTATATTTAAAACGTTCAAAAGCTGGTATTTAACGTGATAATAAAATAAAAATAAAACGAATATAATCTTGACCGGCGGTTAAAGTGTTAAGAAGTATATGATATCCGTAGTATTTAAAATATTTCCGCACTTTAAACCTTACAAGCCTGAATTTGCCATTGTTATCTCCATCCACTACAAGCCGCGAATTGCTGTCGCAATTCTCGACTTGTAGTGGATGAAAATGACTTGAAGTGGGTAGTAAATGGGAAATAAATGCTATTATTAACACAGTTCCATGAGAATTTTTGATCTAAACTCCTATGCATTTCAGGAAATTAAATCATTCTTCGAGGATGCAAAACGATGCTTTATTGCATCGTGAGGACTTAAAGGGTTAAACCTTACAGCGCGGGGATCGACTTTACACATTAGAATCGATTCTAACGTCTAATGTCGATCACCGGCACTGAAGAAAATAGACAAAGTATAATGGCCGTAGACCCCAAACATGGGTATTCAAATGAAGCGGGAACAGCTAACTAATACATGATGATTACAAATTGAAAAAAAAAACTTTGGTCCCCATGATATATACAAACATAATTATTTCAGTGCTGAAAGGGTTCTGGATTAATGTTACAGGCATGGAATCAACAGATACTGGCTGATGAAGAGACGTACAGAGAGATGAGTAAATACAGTCTGTCCGATATAGCAGGGGGGCTGAGCGAGGAGAACATAGCAGGGGTCAGCGGAACATATAAAAAACTCAATATCGACTGAAGATCATAATATAATAAGACCTATAAATTTTGTAGATACATAGCATTACACTATTATATATTAAACATTGACAACTTGAATACTTGAAATTGACGGCTATATTTGAATTGAAAAACACAATTTAACTGTACTATAAATGTAATTTGTTGAATAAAATGTGTCGATTACAATACACAAATAAATCATCATGTGTTTCAATTACAATTACTTTATAAAAAATCAATTAAAACTACAGTATGATCGAATGAATTAGTTAATTAGTTAATTACGATAATTACGATATATAATAATATATCACAGAGAGGAGATAATGAAGAATACACAATGTTAGACAGTGTGCATTTAACCATGGTGTATATATAGTTACAGTTTACATCAAATAAATGACACTGAAATTCATAAAACAATTGTGACAGACGCAGAGTGAATCAAATAATTTACCTTTAGAGATGTATATGTTTGATATATTGATATTATCTGTTGGTATTTGAAGATGTAAATTGCCTCAGCAATTCGAGCTTAGAATAAAGTTAAAATATACAACACTCCAGCATCACAGGGGTTAATCTGAGAAGAATATGTAATTTATAAGCTGATATTATGGGCGTCATTGACAGCTGCAAGTGAATGAAAATTACTCCATGACCATGTTTGAAAACATGTATACGCCCGTCAATGCATTACAAATCATTTCTAAATACCCCCCTCCACTCAAAGAAAACCATGGAATTTAATCTCCTTAACATTTTAATCCGTTTTATCAGATGATTGAATCACTGTTATTGGAAACGAAATATGTCTTCAAATATCATGATTTGCTGATGTTAGGTTTGAAATTAAACAAAGACGAGTCATAAATAAGAAAAGCGTTAATAGTTAGCATTTCTTGTATCATGATATATGGTTCCTACTTAAAGGGACTGGCCTAGGCTAAAATCATAAAAAAATCGGTGATTTTATTTTGGCTTCTTAATATGACCAGATGATGTTCATAGACTAGAACTGCATTTCTATTTTTTTATTTTATGTATTTCTAATTTTTGACATGGTTGGCAAAAATTAGAAATCAGGAATTTCGTCTCTATATCTAGCCCAACTGGTGAATGCGCGGCACAAAAATTAAAAAAAAATGCAGTTCTAGTCTATAGACATGTTTACATCATATGTTCATATTAAGAGCCAAAATAAAATCACCGATTTTCTTATGATTTTAGCCTGGGCCAGTCCCTTTAACCCCTTCACTACCATACATGACGGAAATTTCCGTCGTCATTCGTCATGTTACGTAACCATAGGCCTACATGACGGAAATTTCCGTCGGATTTACTATAGTTACACCAGGATCCCTGGATCCTGGCATGCACTTCGGCCTGGAAGTGAAGGGGTTGAGTAGGAACCATATATCATGATATGAGAAATGCTAACTTTTAACGCTTTTGATGATTTTCCCCTGGGACAGTCCCTTTAATCCACCTTTTTCTTTTTATCATCAATCATTTCTCACAGTTTCTGATGTCTTTTAAACATCTCTAGGTTGTGTTCATTTGTATGGAAGTGCTGCCCATTGTTTGTTATGATGAATGGGGATAGTAATTGGATGTGCTTGGCTGAGATTTTATGCATGAAATACTTGCCGCTTTAAATCATTTCCAGTCGCTCTCTCTTCTCCCCTGAGATGTAGAAACGGAATAATGTGTCTGCTACGATACTGCGCTGAAGTGGAAGTGGACAAATATAGTGTGCCAATTCTGTCTCCAAATAAAACAAATTATCAAATGTGTATAATACTTAATCTAATTTTTATGTTTGCAAAAATGCATTTAGGCCTTCGATGGTTTCAGAAGACGAGCTAACTTTACTCCGCTGAGTATATCAACAAGATAAGGCCTTTTAAATTGTCTGTAAGGCACTGTAATCTGACCCATCTCTCTATCCTCAGCAAATTTGCGATAAAATTGATGTTGGGTCATCATGTCAAACACATGGACCAACTATAAATCCTTATTCTGTGATGCCTCCTACATTAGCCTCATTCTGAAAATGATAGGAATTCCCCTGAGAGATTGCAGTCATGCCGGAGGATGTCTCCCCAGTCTCATTCAAAAAATAAATTCTGAGATTTTTCTCGTGGCGTATCTGCGCGGGATTCACAAGCGGACGATCCGTCCTGTCCTTAGAATTTATAAAATGTTTATAATAATCATGTGTACCACGGAAATCACCGCCCCTGTATTATTGGAGTGTCAGGAATGCGGTTACCAGATTAACGTCTGGGACAAAGACACGGAAAACAGAATGTGGCAGATTATGTGGGAAGGATAGATGTCGGGTCACTTTAGCTAGTATCTCACCAGGCTCGTGACCGATTGGCGACTGAGATGAATGGAAATTCGTCTGATTTTTTTTAAGCTTTATTTAGTCTGAAGCTAATCACCGAGAAGTCGGAATCAGTATCTCATTCGTAAATTAGTTACTCACTGCCATTCCAGTCGCCGCCAGATTTTGAACATGTTCAAAAACATGATAGACGAATTAATTTCGTTAATTGTTCTGCACCTACTCTCTAATTATTCTCTTTACTGGCCAAAACGTATTCAGTGGTTGCTATAAAGTCGCACTTCGTTCTGTACAGTAGTCCTTGAAAAAATAGTTGGCGATTCCTAGAAACCATTTAGAGAAAGAACAGTTAGCGAATAAATTAGGACTGATTTCAGACTGTCTAACGACTCTTTAGCAATCGTTTTCAGCCTCAGCGACTGTGATAAATTTATTTTAATTATTGGTGTGGTGTGAGATGACTGATGAGTGCTCCTCTATGATCAGGCTTCATTATAATGCTGGTGTAGACTACAGTCCGGAAATATACCCCCTCCCAGATTATACCCAGGTAAGCCTAGATTGTTGGCCTGAATTATACCTCGGGGTAAATTACGGTGGCTCCCAAAATCTACCCCTCCCTCCCCGAATATAGACCACATTTTTTACAACCATATTCTGGAAGTTGGTGTGACGTCACATGTTTGCGATAATGGGGGATAAAAACATTCGGCACGTTACACACAAATACTATAACACAGCTTTTCAATGAACATGTGGTATACTCTAGTTATGATATTGGACAGTATGAAGAACAAAATGTGTTTCCTTTCATGCTCAGCTATGCCATCTTCCCTAACAAGTTATCTTACCGACAAGCCCGCAGGGAGATACCTAGCCGAGTAAACAACGGCCCTATAGGAGAGCGCAGCGAGCCACAGAGCCGTGAATTGAGTATCAAAGTGGCTTTGTTACCAACTTTAGATTGCTACTCTGCGCTGATTTTGATGAGCTAGGGCCAATCTAACATCATCTTACCCTTAAATAAATACATTTAATTACATCCCTGTGATTCTTAAACTGATATGTGACATATCGGACCTGAATTTAAGTAAAATACAACTACAATTCGCAGCGATATATTTTGCATCAATCTTTGCCGGTGCGACATGAGCGACATCTATGTGAGGAGAATTCGTCCCCAAATGCGCACGTTCCAAACCGCTTGAAGTAAATATAAACACAAAAACACGTGCGTCGGACCGCAAATGCACATGGGTGATGATGTCATCGTTCGACTATGTCACCTGACTATATTACCTCACAAAGTCTGGCCTTGACAACCCACTCCAACCGAGATCACGTGGAGCCTTCAAGTGCAGTTTCGGATAAATAACTGGAATGTAAACATACTTTTCTTTTCTAACAATCAAAAATAGATATGAGGCAAATATGGTAGTCAGTGGCGGATGCAAGGGGGCAGGGTTGGAGGGTTTACCCCCCCCCCCCCCCAGAAAAAAATCATCACCTTATTTAGGGGTTAGGGGTTTCCTTATGACTTATTGACTAACTGAGAGTTAAACAGTGCCCAATATGTCTTAGATTGCATGAGAAAGCCTTTGAAAATCAAAAATTTCCCCGGGGGCGGGCCGCTCGACCCCTTTACAGTAAAATATATATTTTTTTTAATTTTAACACCCCCCCCCCCCTCACTGAGAAGCTAGATCCGCCCCTGATAGTGAATACATATACATTGTAGGTAAATCTGCGAATTGCGATTTAACCTTGGGCTGGGAACCGTTAAAGTCCGTGCCAGGACAGCTGCTGTACTCAATTCAGGGCCGTAGGCTGGTCAGCGCTAAACGATAACTTGCTCTTTTGAGCTAGCTAGCGTACAACTATTTTGAATAGCGAGATACCTTTAATGTTGTGCGAGCTGCATCTCAAGACTGGCCAATCAGACAGCTGCTTGATAGGTGCACAGGAAGGCAATTCCTTGTGACCCTTGAATAAATCTGAAACATCTACACCCCCAAAATGCCCACATAGACAGATAGAGTAGGCCTACTCGATCCGGCCAGGCTCCTGCGGTAGCACTCGCGTGAGACAATGAGTTATGCTTCTATGATCTTGAATGTTTACCCCAAAACAAAATTGCGAGGTCTCTCACGTGACAATTTGACTAAGATAATGGGATACCAGGGTAGATTTACAACATCTTAAAGTATTCAGTGGTATTGCACTCAATACCTGGGGTATAGTTTCAATAGGCTATAATCTGGGGCTTTAATATTAATTACACAGGTACTTACAGATAAGAGAGAAGGCCAAAAACACAGTGGACAACAGTGATCAATACACTATGTACAGTAAAAAAGGAGTGATGTTTAATCTCTATGTTAATATTGTGCAGTTAAAAATACAACTAATTTGCTGTGCACACTTGACCATGCTGTGATAAAGATATAGCCCATACAATGCCATAGAGAGTTGTGAGGTAAGTCTCACGCTCCCTTCTTTACATGTTGTTAATTAAAGCATACATCGCTTTTAAACCTTGTTCGTGGTAATAATAATAATACTAATAATAATAGTCAGTTTATGTAGAGCTTATTAGTTGAATTGCAACTGGTCTAAGCGCTTAGAAGTAGTGTTTTCTGAAAAGGAAGGTCTTAAGTCGAATATTAAATGTTGTTTTAGATGGGGAATTTCGAATATCAATTATTGTCATCCCACAATTGAGGTCTCTTTACTGTAACGTCAAATACAGCTACATCGTTTCGTCCCACAGTGATCATGGTCAGATGTTGAGTAGCTGTCCATTGTTGCTAGATAGCAGCGCTCTTTGCGGCATGTAAAGTGTTATAGCTCACTGGAGATATAGTCATGTTCATAAGCATTACAAGCGGTGAAATTTCCTTCGGAAGAAAATAATATCACAAGCCTACTTAAAATAGTTCATAATTTTTAGTTGGTTATTACTGTGATAAAATGTATGTAAAATACTAAAATTGCGTTTCCGGAAAACAATAAATATCCTCGTGCGGTGTAAAATTAGGACAGTCCTATTGAAAAATGGATAATGAATAATACGCTAACAGGTTAATGGCTGAATACGTATTCTTCTTTATATTAAAAAGAGTCCTTTCGATACCACTCTTCAATAGTTTTGGCTACAAACCATCTCTCCAGACAGAATCGAAGGCTTTGGCTTAATATATAATAATATATAAAACAGCAATGCAGTTTGACAACAATAGGTAAAACATATTGTGATCAAACGTACTATAGGCCATGGGCTGAAACCACCCACCGTGCACCCCCCCCCCCCCCCACATTTCGCCCACACCAACTTTGTGTTAAACCTCGATATGTCTAAAACATAAAATCAGATGTTAACAGCAAAAAAATAAGGATGAACTTTATACTTTGACCCCTTTTAGAGGGATACCCCCAAACCTGTTTAAAATTAGGGGGTAGGTTACGTCTGTTGGTGATGTTTTTCTTAACCAATCTGCACTTGCGATATATCATATAATAACCATTTAATTACCGTTCTTATGATAAATTACACATTGCAGTAGAGTAAACAGTTGTCTCTCCACATACGCTCAAGCATGATTTTTTATTATAAAATAATCAAAATGAACAGCACAACAAACTATTCTACATGGTGAATTATTGGACATATCCATATAGGGCTTATATTTTCTGAACCCAGATTGGTGTATGCCTAAAATAGGTGTTATTTATATTTATAAATGTCCTATATTTTTTCAATGAAAACATATTGAATCCTTACGTGAAAATATTTGTATTTAACATGGGCTGAAATCTGAAACATGATTTTTTTCTCGGAATTTTGCGTATAATTTTGTATCCACTTGTTTTTACATACTTTGTGTGTGCTGAATTCGAATCCGTCTGTTAACATTCAATATTTGGTGACCTCCACTTCAAATTAGCAAAACACAAAATGACTGCCAAAATGTAAAGAAACCCCCGTATTTTCTATGTTTTTTCGCACAAGACAGTACAATTGATGATTTCTGCAGAATGTGTATTATATATTTTCTTTGTGTCTTTGGGAAGAAATAGCTTTTATTTGACCTTTAAATACAAGATGCCCGTCGTTTTTTTATATATTCACTGCTACTATAAGTATACCGCTAAAAATGTTGACGATAGTATGATTTATTTCTGTTAACTTAGTGGAGCAGAAATAAAAGTTACTGACAAGTAAATTTAAATGAAAAAATCAAAAATAGCCGCGAAATTCACCTTCATATGAACAAGAATCAAAATGACGATCAAAATGTAAATTAAACATCTTGTTTTTATTTTTGGATCGAAATTGCTCAATTTTCTATTTTGTATGACTTAGGGGCCGAAAAAAAACATTTCTAATGTTTATTGTTTATCGTCTGACCTATAGTTTATCTTAAAATCCAAGATGGACGCCACTTTACATATTTACTATAAAAATAATGACGTCATTTTGAATACTAAGCAAATCAAACCAGAATATACTGTGATTAAATACAGTTTCGAATGCCTTGCAACCTAGTCTATTACGTAATCTATTTTTTAGTCTCCAATTAAACAAATGTTGTTTATGAAAATATAGTTCACGTGCATGAAATCAGCTTTTATTTGTGTGTTGGTGGTAACCATTTTGAACTTGAAGGTCAAATATAGGTCATTGTGATCGAAAAACATGAGACATAAATTTATCAACTCTAAATCATGCAGAAACCAGAAATGGTGCAATAATATGTAACAAAAGTATAGAACAGATGTGGTTCAATTCAGCACACCCAAATTATGTAAAAACAAGCTAAAAAAATAATTTGCACTCAAATGTCGAGCAAAGCTCAATGTTTTATATTTCAGCCCAGGCTAAATACACACATTTTCATAAAAAAGGCTGCAATATTCTCTCATTTAAAAATATATATGCCGTGTACAAATATAAATAACACCCAGTTTTAAGCGATTACCATTGACCATGTTGGCTACCTTTTTTGTTATCGATTTTCCTTATTTTGCAAAAAAAACATGTTTCAACGTATTTGTAGAGAAATAATCCACTGTATCATGCAATACATCATTAGAATGGAAATTGAATTGTCTTTTATATGGTACATGTATATTGCATGTGCATATTGGTAAACAAGAATAGCATTGACATACGTTGGCGTAACCCTACCCCCTAGTTCTGGGGGTATCCCTATATAATAAGGGGGCAAAATATAAAGTTCATCCCTATTTTTTTGCTGTTAACATCTAATTTCATGTTTTAGACATATCCAGGTTTAAAAAAAATTGTGTGAGTGAGATGTGGGGGGGGGGGGTGCACGGTGGGTGGTTGTTGCCCATGCCCTACTACATATACTACATACAGCCCATACGGGAGCTCACTGATTCCCATTCAATAATATCTGCAATCGCGTGTTAATAATATAAGTGAATGGTATACCTCTATATTTAGTAGGATCATCAAGACGTCCTCTGTTTTAAAAAAAATCGGTATTATCCCGCCTATTAACCATGATTCTGGTTGATAGGTATCTAAAATATCAGTATCTAAAATCAGGTTAAAAAGTTATCTATACAACTTTAGCATTATATACATGATGATTTGATGTAATCATTATAGATTAAATCAATGCCACAGGCTTTCCCCGTCGTTACCCTTTTAATTCCTTTAAGTATTTCTTCATCAGTGACATCACTATTCAAGGACATTACAAAATGGTCAATTACTTCATTTTGTATATATTCTGTGTTGTTATTCAAAATGTGCAGTGCTTCATGTAAGATTCAGAAAGTGCATGGCGCCACCTATCATTGGGCTAGATGAAAGATTGAATTGTTAGATTCGTCGAAATTGTTACTATTGCGAAAAACTCCGAGTGACTTGAAGTGACTATGACATTTCTTAACATCAATCAATCAATCAATCAATCAATCAATCAATCAATCAATCAATCAATCAATCAATCAATCAATCAATCAATCAATCAATCAATCAATCAATCAATCAATCAATCAATCAATCAATCAATCAATCAATCAATCAATCAATCAATCAATCAATCAATCAATCAATCAATCAATCAATCAATCAATCAATCAATCAATCAATCAATCAATCAATCAATTATTCAATCAATCAATCAATCAATCAATCAATCAATCAATCAATCAATCAATCAATCAATCAATCAATCAATCAATCAATCAATCAATCAATCAATCAATCAATCAATCAATCAATCAATCAATCAATCAATCAATCAATCAATCAATCAGTCAATCAGTCAATCAGTCAATCAATCAATCAATCAATCAATCAATCAATCAATCAATCAATCAATCGATCAATCGATCAAAAAAGTGTATTTTAACAAAATACAAACATATCAACGTATACAGTGTTATTACAAATAAATAAAAGTAACGCACCTTACATTATATATAGTCCAGGAATTTTAGGCATTTTCAGGGGTAAAGATGGAAAAAAATAATATAAAGCTGAAAATTTCAGGAGTTGTTCAGATGGTCATCCTCAATGACATGTAAAAAGTCCCAAAGTTTCCCAGGAGCGGAACATGTTTTTTTTCGCGAAAATCCAAAATGGCCGCCAGAGGCCATTCAAAAATTGTAACATATGAAGAAGTTAACATATAGTCCTTTGTAATACCTCTTTTTCACTTCATTTTTCACGGGGAACTCATTTCAGGCCTTCTTATTATGTATTAAAGCCTCAATCGTGTTTTATTTGCAAAAATCCAAAATGGCCGTCTGATACAATACTGAAATTGTAACTGACGAAGAAATTCTAATATATTCCTTTGTAATATCTTTTTTCCGCATAATTTTTCACGAGAAACTTAATTTTGGTCCTATTTTAACATTGTAAAGCTTATGTCATTACGCAGTTCAAAATGGCCGCCATTGAGGTAGAAGAACAATTTCAGAAATTCTGTTATTTTATGTCTACATAATGTTTTATTTGGAAACAAAGTGACAGTAATAAGTATTTCTGGAATCAAGGGTGGTTATGCTATGTGGTTTAGTCCAGTAAATTGTCCTCGGTGTTGCTCTAGCCTTTCATGTGATAATAATAAGTATAAAATTAAGATGCATGAAATTATTACGGTGACAACAGCGTGCGTTAATTGTGCCATGTCACAACAACTTACCACACCAAGACGGCTCAACGTGTCCCTGGTACTACTTATTTTATTTTTCAGCACTAAACTTCCTTTAGCAATTCAGTATATCTTCAAAGGAAAGGTGATTTAATAAATTGAATAATGTATGTACATTTGTATCTGTTATTACTCAATATAATATGATTTCGTCATTCATAACAGAAACACGGGAAGCAGGGACACAATAAAAATGATTCACAAAAAAAATCAATTTATCCAACTAGACAAATCAATTGCATCCAAAGCAGACATCAATCAGATATAAAAAGGATTAAAAAAAAAAAGATTGCGATTGCAAGCAAGAAATTGGAATGCATTTTTGCGGGCATGTGTTCAGTGTGGTGACTGACAAGTATCTGTTGAACGGGTCAGTTTAATAGCAGACATCTTAAAAATTTCGGGCATTGTATTTTTTTGTATGGAGAAAAATACTATGTTATAATGCATTAACACAGTCAGGCTTATCTAATGAAGAACTGCCATAACTATGCATTTAGATGCACTAAAAGAACTTTCATAATATAATAATCAATATTATTTTTTGTGGTGGTTATTTTTTAGTTTGACAGGTTTGTTGATTTTTTTGTCAAAATATAGAAACAAAAATGTAGCAGTTTAGAAATTGTAAACATGATAAAACATGTTAAAACAAAACAATATCAAATAAAAACTAAACAATCGTATGAGTAATGTTAAGCAAATAATTCAGGTAGGCCTATTATTACATATTATGGTGGTCATATTGAAAAATCACGGTCATTTTGATTTAAGTTTTAACATTCTGTTCTCACAGTACTCCCAGGTGCAAACACAGACCAATTTTGGTGCCGTTATCACCATTCATAAATTGATATTACTCTTTTATATGCCCCATTGAGGTTTTAGGATATAGACCTTCCCAGCTGAACCACACTACAAAATATCTGTCATCTATACACGTGTCGTTATTTCAAGTGAATATCGCTTCACGTTGCTTTCTGCACAATCATGGCAATATCGTGAAAGAAGGAAGGGACTATGCCCTATTCTTATCGAATAACTTCAAGGGGTCTTTATAGTGCACAGTGCCATAGACATCACTGCACACCCCATTCCTTTGAACAGTTTGGAGCATTGTATAGGCACAGCCTCGACGACTAACATCCGATCCGACCAGGATTTGAACCAAGTAGCTCTGAGCTTCGAGCCACAGCAGAATCAAATGGGCTATCGGAACGGCCTCGTTATTTCAAACACAAACAAACTTATTCGGGTTCCTATTAATGTTGCATCAAATATATATAAACATGACAAATAGGGTATGGGACCTTCCCCAGGATCCTGCAGGCTCGGGTGTGCTACCTTGCATTGGACCCTTATGCCCGCATGTGAGGTGTGAGATCTTGCCAAGGACCATATAAGAGCCTAGGTGTGACTGCTTGCCTAGGACCCTGTAGGCTCTAGTGTATGACCTTGCCTAGGACCCACCGGCTCGGGTGTGAGTCCTAGCCTAAGGCCATGCGGGCTCATGGGAAAACCTTTCCTATGACTTGTAGGCTCGGGTTTGAGACCTTGCATAGGACGCTGCAGGCTAGGGAGTGGCTCAGGTTTGAGACCTTGCATAGGACGCTACAGGCTCGAGAGTGAGGCCTTGCCTAGGACCTTGGCGGCTCGAGTGCAAGTACTTGTCTAAGACATGGATGCGGGCTCACGCTAAATCCATCCTTGTTTAGGACTTGAAGGCTCGGGTTTGCCTAGGACGCTGAGGACCTGTAGGGTCAAGTGCTATACCTAGCCCAAGACCTTGTGGACTCGAGTGTGAGTTCTAGCTTAGAACACTACGGGCTCGGGTGTGATTCATTGCCCATGGACCATACATGTGCGTGTGTGAGTCCTTGTCTAGTCACTGGGGCTCGGTTGTGAGAACTTGTCTATGACATGTAGGCTCGGCTGTGAGTCTTTGCCTAGAACAATGCAGCCTTGTGTGTGAGACCTTGCCTATGACCCTGTGGACTCGAGTGTGAGCCCTTGCTTAGGATATTTGCTTAGGACCCCAGCTGAAGCAGTAGTAAATAACATTTATCACTGACATGTCTAAATGTACAATAATTTCATGGCAACAGATTACCACCAACAGGCTGGGGATGTCAATTTTAAAATAAAAATCTGTAACCAGTTTTCACGGAGCTTGATGCAGCACCTCCCAATTAATTAATGAAAATGATTAGGTGTTGCTGCCAAAGTTGGTTGCATAATACGATGCAGCAGGTTTGCGAGGTACACAAGATGAATGGGAACTGGGTACAGTAAGCCATATCGAAATAATGAAATTCAGATTGGTGATTAGGAAACAAAATGGCACATTACTCTCTCAGACTAGCGTTGTTTTATTGATTGAATATGATGATTTGGCTATCATGTATTATGAATTAAATACATTAAAATGTGTACTGCATATTTCTTTTGGATATAAAATTATTTGTTACTGGTCATTAATTACTGGTAATTTATAGATTTAAAAGCTTATATGTATCTCGAATACGAATGACAATTGCTCCCAATGAAACCTTAAATGGCGGCCATCTTGGATTTATTCTTCAGCGAAACCTTCAAAGTTACTAATAACTTCAGAGATGAATTCATCAGTAAAAATATTGTGGAAATGAGGTATTACATTGAAATATATGTTTGACATAGCGCTTGGTGGCCATTTTGAATTTTGTCAAAAAATATATGTTCCAGTCTGGGAAAAACCTTCGGACTTTCTACTGGTATTAAAGGAGACATACTGGTAGTCTATAGATTTAAAAGCTTATATGCATCTCAAATACTAATGACAATAAACTTACTCCCAATTAAACATCAAATGGCAGCCATCTTGGATTTATTCTTTAACGAAACCCTAAAAGTTACTACTAGCTTCAGAAATGAATTCAGCATTAAAAATCATGTTGAAAAGAGGTATTACATTAAAA
This sequence comes from Flabesymbios commensalis, assembly GCA_964017125.1. Lineage (NCBI taxonomy): Eukaryota > Metazoa > Annelida > Polychaeta > Terebellida > Flabelligeridae > Flabesymbios > Flabesymbios commensalis. The sequence goes on along the minus strand of CAXHKU010000809.1, from coordinate 31,386 downwards.
TATATGTCAAATAGTTCATGAATTACAACTTCAACGTGGCGCTTGGCGGCCATTTTGAATTTTGTCAAAAAAAGGATGTTCCGCTCAGGGGAAACTTTGGGACTTTTTACAGGTAATAAAGGAGGACATAATGAACACCTCCTGAAATTTTCAGCTTTATATTATTTTTTTCCTTTTCAAAACCTAAAATTCCTGGACTAATAGGCACAAATTATTGTTTGAGTGAAGTGAAATGAAGTCAATAAATTATACTAAGTTAGTTTCCATTTAACGTGCTTACATTGAGTAATAATAACATGTACATTGTATTTTAGACAAGACAATGCACCAGTTGACACATTTAGCTGATGAGTATCAAATAGCTTCGTTGAAAAAAAAAATCACATAATTATCAGACTGGATAGAAGACCAGGATTGTAACGTGGAAGATAAAATCGATATTTTTGGTTTGTCTACAAAGTACCCATGGCTGAAGGAGGTTCATTGGTTAGCTATTGATAAATTATCACACCACAGTCTAAACAAGTTAAAGGAACACAAATCGTATGAAACCATCAATAATGATTGTAGAATTTGTGAAAAGAGAATATTCATGATAGTGGAAGGACGAGATTATAATAATTACTGTCATTTTGAAAGCCAATCACATGAATGGGAGGATTTCACGAAACTATTAACAAAGGAAGTAACACACATAAGAAGTGCCTGGTCTTCTGATGATGCTTGTTGTGCTAAGCATAAATGGGCTTTGAGTAAATAGGAGCTGAGCTCTGCGATGGGGTGTGAAAATTGTTCGATAAATATAAGAAGGAGAAGGAGAACACATGCTTCAACAACAACTGAGGCCTTGGAAGATATGAAAAGGAAACATAATGCTGAACCAGGTGAACGATTACAATTTAAAGTAAAAAATACAATATATCTAAAAATAAAAAATAAATGTTCACAGTGTATTCATGCCGTTATTTATTATGCTAAAACATACTTTGGCTCTGCAATAATAGTTATTGTGCAATTTTATTATTGAGTTTGTACAGTGGGCCTACATTGTATCAGCAAGGACAGCGGCTGAATAGCAAAAATGAAGTGTATAGAGTATGCTGAGAAAAAGCAAAACAAATCAACAACATAATATGCCAACTCCCCGAACGGTATCAAATAATATATCAGGCCTGTATTCATGCAGAGATGCACAAAGTGTGAAACAACGTAAAGCAATTCAACCGACACAATTCTAAGGCAACACAAACAAATAAAATTATTATCATTATTTTTTCAAATATTTCTGGCAAGCCCAACCGGCGCTCATTTTTTATTATATGCAGTGCGAGTGCTGTGCATGTGCAGTCTGTATTTATATGTGGGTTGACACAGCAGGTCCGTATTGGGCGTAAGACTACTTGACAAGGCTGTGAGACCAGCTTCCTGTCACTTGATCCGGATGTAATCAGCCTGACCTAAATCCGACTGACCACAGGACCTATATCTCGGTCACGGAGCCTCCCCACATAACTGAGTTTTACGAGTGGATGGGCTCGTTTCCCGGTCTCGGCGATTTGAAAATGTTTCTTCCCATCCACTCGTAAAACTCAGTATTATGGGGAGCCTCCGTGACCGAGAGGTAGCGTGCTCGGCCTCAGACCTCTAGGGTTTGAATTTCGAATCATGTGTCTGGAGGGCAGTGTTATCTCACTCATCTCACCAACTTCAGGAGGTTCTCCTGGCCCAATTTAGCCTGTATGTGCACAAAAGTGGCCTAAAGCCCGATTTATTTCATTTTATTTCAATACCCAAAAAATAAATTAAATTTAAATTTTATATAATGACGCTTTATTAGATCAAGGTTGCATCGACAAACTGAAGACAAAGAGAGAATTTCTGAAAACGAAAAAACATGTGAAGAGGCAGTTATAGATGAAGATGCAATTTCAAAAGATAAACCATTAAATATGTTAAACAAAAATCAACCTCTCAATATGATGGATGAACAGAACCTGTCAGCTGGCTCACCTGAGGTTTACCAGATCACGACCCCTAGCGAGTTCAGTCATATTACTCTGGTGGTGGAAGGGAAGAAACTACACACTTCCCGTGCTATTCTGGCCTCCGTTTCTCCTGTTTAGAGAGCGATTTTCACGTCAAACTTTAAGGAGAAGAATGACATGAGATTCCTTTACCTGATAAATCATATGATGCAGTATGCGAGATGCTGCTATGTATAACACCGGGAATTTATAAGCCCATCACTGGTGAGTAGTTTAATCATGTTTAATAACCTATGTATGTCAATTATTTCAAATCTGAATCAGGCCTTCCACACACTTTGCCATAAAGAATCATTAAAATAAAAAGCGCAAGAAGACGGTGGGGGAACAAGGTGGTTTCTGATAATGTAATGTCAGCACCTGAAATGCCTGTAATCAGGCATTGTTTATATATAATGCTGTATAATGCTGATTTCACCTACAGATTATCTGTTCAAATAGGAGCTTTCAATTTAACATACTAGAGACAACGAAGTATTTTAAAAGTCCCCTTAAGGTGACCTAAATAATAATCTCCCGATGCCCCCCTTTTTTCTACTGATCATGTATCTGCTTCCGGTCGTGCGTTGTATAAATTAGTCATTTTAATTACAAATACATGTTTTTATATCTTGGGCGTAATAACATAGTAATAATTGTAAATTTCATTGCAGAAAACACGGTATTTATGTTGGCGCCGTTAGCGGATGGTATCAATGATAAAGAACTGTGGAAATGTTTTCAGAAATATTCTGGACACCAATAATACTTCTCTACAGAAGTGTTTGGAACTATTTGTGTTTATTTAAAAATACCAAGGTTTTGATAAAATTATCATCGAAACATGTACAGGTTTAACATTATATAAATTATGTACACTACAGCAAAATCAAATCTATTGTACAATACAATAGAAAAAGTCGGATACTGGGGCAGATGCTGGAGAGACTAGATAAGGTGGCATCTGACTCTGTGGCTTTTTCTATGCAAGAGAACGTAGAAGAGATGAAGAGAAAGTGCATAGAGCATGTTTCTAATTTGAATAAAGGCATGACAGAGTGGGATAATCGGATAATGCCTGTCTCAAGCACAATGATAGTAGCTGGCAATTCAGCAATTGGAAAGCATCCTGTGGGGAGTGTCTAATTAAAACTAAGGAAAGTATAGACTCACAGTTATCTAAAATTAGTAAAGAAAAAGTCACATAGTTCCGCTTGACTCATGAGGTTATAAAAAATGTATGCGTCAATATAGTAAAACATTTTGCCAATAATGTTATTTCTAATGAAAAGGCGAAGTAATGTATACGGTGATTTATGATACTTAAAAAAACGACATATTTTCTATATTTTCTATATTTTTGTTGCACATAAAGGCACAATAAAGGCACACTTACTGTTTTCTGCATGGTTTGGAGTGGATAGATGTATGTGTCATGTTTTTCGATAAAAAATAAAATTAAAGATTAAAAGATCTTTGATCTTATTTGATCTTCAAATCCGAAACAGTTGCCACCATCCCGGAAATAAAAGCATTTTTATGCATAAGCTATAATATAATAAACAGCATTTTTTAATGGAAGTCTAGAAAATAGATTAGGTTATACGGCAGACTATGTTACAACGCATTCGAAACTGGATTTAAGCACAGCATATTCTAACATGATTTGATGTGCTTTGTATTCAAAATGACGCCATGCTATTAATTGTAATCATCGGATATGACGATAAAAATAGATCAGACGATGAATGATACACATTACGAATGTGTATTTTGGCACACAAGTCACACAAACACCATAAATTGAGCATTCCCACCAGACAAACCAAAGAAAGATGTGTCCTTTACATTTTGATAGTCATTTTGTATTTTTGTTATATACAGATGAATGTCGCGGCCATTTTGGATTTTTTTTCTTTAAAATTTACTCTTCCGCAACGTTTATTTCTGTTCCACTAAGTTATTACAAAAGTCATATTATCGTCAGCATGTGTAGCGGTATACTTATGGTAACAGTAAATATATAACAATGGCGGACGTCTTGCATTTGAAGGTTAAATAAAAGTCATCTCCTTCAAAAAACACAAGAGAACAAATTAGCAAATCAAAATCTAGCAGAAACCAAAAATTGTGCGACAAACCATTGAAAAAATACCGGGTTTGCCTTATATTTTAGCGGCCATGTTCTGGTTTGTGTAGGTCAACACATATAAAATGTTATCCGTCGTATTCGAATTCAGCACACACAAATTATGTAACAAACAAGTGAATACAAAAATAAGAAAAAAAACGAGCAAAGTTCAATGTTTTATATTTCAGTCCAGGCTAAGTACACACATTTCATGAAATGCTGCAATATTAAAAATACAGTATCTGCCTAATCGTAAAGTAATCAGATACTGTATTTTGGCTTTGCAGATCGGTGTAGTAGTACTTACACGGGCAGGGTTTGTGAAGGTATAATAACGTGCACGAGTTATAAGTATATCGTCCCCTTAGATATCAAAAGGTGTATCTGCCACTTGGCAAAGTGGCAGATACACCCTTTCATATCTAAGGGGACGATATATAGGCCTGATGATGCAATGAGTGCATTGATCAAGTAATTAATTGAGCATGTGTATTCAAGCAAACCTTGCTGCATCCCGAGCGTTTGTACATCTGCATGCTAGAGCTAAATCGACAAATCTTGATTGAAATATGTATATGTGTGCACGACAAACGAAAATGATGTGCACATAACAAACAAACAAATGTTTATTCTAGAATAGCTGTCAATCATCAATTTAATCTGTTACTCCAGCTAAAACATATATTTTACGTTTAGTACTTTTATTGTTATCCTAATTGTATCTTCAATGCTAAATAAACCAATACAAAAATTGAGAACATCTAAAATGTGTTGAAGTACATATATATGACTTGTGTCCAGATCGTCTGTAGTTAACGCTGAGCTATTCATCCGCCTCTCCACAGTCCATTAATGACTTGCCATAGTTCGGGGTTCGGTTCCCGGTCTCGGCGGTTTAAAAGAAACAAAAAATGTTTCTTCCCCATCCACATGTGAAAGTCAGTATTGCGGGGAGCCTCCGTGACCGAGAGGTAGCGTGCTCGGCCTCAGACCGCCAGGGCTCGAATCTCGGATCCTGTGTCTGGAGGACAGTGTCATCTCAATCATCTCACCATCCTCAGGAGGTTCTCCTGGCCCAGTTTAGCCTATATATGCACAAAGATGGCCTAAAGCCCGATTCATTTCATTTTGCTAAAGCGTAAAACACACAAACGCGATTTTTTCAAACACACTATTTGGTCATTGTGAAAACATAGCAGCGCGACGACGTGGGCAATAGAAAATGCGATCATTTTCAAAACTGTTACATTTTTGTCGCGTCTCATTGCATTGGACGTCGCGTCGGTCGTCGCGTTTGTGTGTGGACAGTCACAAGTAATAAGTAATTTATTACGATTGTCGCGTCTGGCACGCGATTTCCCACGTCGTGTGCCCAATTGCGCTCGCGCTCGGGCTTGTGTGTTTTGCACTTTATGCCATCGACCTGCTTGAAATAATGGATTCTCCCCCCGGAGTGGTCCATGCGCGGCCTTTGCGTAAAAAAGTGAATCTATCGGCAATAGGGTAACAAGATCCCGCCATCAGGGAGGTATTTGTACGGCCCCGTATTCCGCATTCTGAGCACAACCCCCTTTGTCCAAATACAGTCCAGCAACGATTTATGACATGTGTATGTGGTCGTGAAAAACTACTTTATTAAACGAAAATATAGAACAACTCTGCTATAGGTTAGATCTGCGCAGTAAAATGGAGCTAATTTATATTATAACAGGACAGTTTTTTTAAGCGCGGGGATATTAGTAAATGTAGTTGTATCTTAACTTCAAATGACCAGCAAATGTCGAGCAGTCATTCAGCATTTAAATAAATAAACAATGAATTTGTGGATCATTCATTGTGCATCACTGAGGACACCTGTTTCACATGTGCACAGGTATTGATCAACCATTCACCCGCTAAGGTATTGTACTTATATTTACACTCACATGAAGTTGTGTCTTGCTACCGCTACCCACAACTCAAGTGGTTGGTATATGGTTGAAAATTACTCATATTTCGATGGTCTAAAGTGAGTCAAGTCGACTTGACAGCGAAATTGTGTTTATCTTTTTGCTTAGAACTACAGTCTGCTAAATCCAATTATCAGCATGTAGACTTGTACTTATACTGATGAAACACACAGCGATTGGAATTTGACAGTAGATCAAGTGAAGTTATCAGAGTATTTTTTTACCTTCCAAAACGATTTACAGAAGTAAAATTGGGATGAGCAAGACACCAAATTGACTTAGCTCATTGTTACTTCAGGAACACACAGAATATGCGAGATTATTCCTAGATCAACAATGAACTAAGTCCAGGCATTTCTCTGTGTTGTCTCCACAAGTCTCAGAATAACAATGCGCTAAGTGCACTTGCACCGTTTTTGTCCCAGAAACAAGAGCCCATAAGCGAATACCACCAGAATAACAATGTGTCAAATCGAATTGGTCCTGTGTTGGGCAGATATTATGCTGATATGCGCTCCTTTTCACGAGAATAATAATGTGCTAAGTCGACTTGATCTGTTGTTTTAATCTAAATTTGGAATAAATTCAATCTTTATACATATTATATAGGATGACTTAGCTGGTTATTATTGTAAAGGCCAAAAATGTCACTTAGCACACTATTGTTTTAACCCATCGATTTGTTTATAATAATTTGAAAACAAACATTTGAAAATCTCAATGTTTAAACACTTATTCCACTTCAAAATAACTGTGATTTACCATGCTTATAAAACTGATTAAACAGGACTATTGTTGTGCTTAGGACTCAAAGGATTTAATCGATTTATTTTACTTATTCTGTATCAAACTGCTCCATTTAATATAGTGATGATTCGTTGTACACACGATAAAGATTATCACCGGTATTCCACATAGCGCTGAAATATGTTTGTATAAACCAAGAGAACAAAGGGTTATATTCAATTTGAAATCATATCATAAATGTCTTAGCTAACTTTTCCGCTTTATTTTTAATAGGCTTACCTGTGTTATGTGTATACTTCCAATATATAAAAATATTTTACTCTTTCCGTGAAGAATCGACTTTAGACGTTAGATTCTGACGCCTAAAGTCGGTTAAGGGTTGAATTTTCTCACGAGAATTCGTATTACATATTCAAATCTAAATAGTGTTATGTTTAACCCTTTACCCACAGAATTATCTTATTTGAATTTTCACTCACTTGAAGTTGTGCTTCGCTGTCGCGAATCACAACTTCAAGTGAGTGAAAATTACCAATATATGTTTAATTTGAGACCGGATATTTTCAAATCTTGATGTTTAACCCTTAAAGCACTGATTTTTTTTTGAAAATCATGGAAACCAAAGGGTGTTTTTCAATTTTAAATCATCATAAATGTCTTAGTTTGCTCTTTCTGATTCATTTGAATATATATGTTATGGGTCTACGACCATTAGAAATATTTTACTCTTTACATTGAGGGGATAGACTTTAGACGTCAGAATCTGACGTCTACAGACGTCAGAATCTGACGACTAAAGTCTATCCCCTCACTGTAGGGGTTAAGCATTCAGCTCATTTCCAATAACTGTGATCTGCACTGCTAATTTAAATATAAGTATAGTTACTTTTAATCCCTTTCCCGTAAGTTATCTTAAAGCGCTAAAATAGTTTCGTATAAACCTTGGAGACCAAAGGGTTTTTCAATTTAAAATCATCATAAATGTGTTGGTTAGCTATTTCTGCTTCATTTGAATACCTATGGTATGGGGTCTACGGCCATTAGAAATATGTTTACTCTTACGTGCATCTGACTAAAGTCGATCCCCGCGCTGTCAGGGTTCATTAAATATTCGCCTACTTGAAGTTGTGCTTCGCTACCGCAACCCGCAATTTCAAGTGGGTGAAAGTCACATTTATGCACCAAATTATACCTTTGAAAAAAACAAAATAATTATTTAAAAATGATTTACACCATCGCGGTGATTTAAAAAATGATTTAAAAAAATATATATCTATATATTATAATTATTTATGGTACAGATTACTCCCATATTATTCCCAATCTTACATAAAAAATGAAATACCTGGGGCTAAATATGAGTGCAACGTCAGCCACAATAGGATGAGCAAATGACGTAGGACGCACGTCAGAGGTACGTTAGACGTGAAAAGATTTAATTATCCAGTCACGACAGAAGTCCATTTCCGCTACAATGCCTACCAGCCCATTTGTTAGGAGACAAAAGGAGAAGGACATGCTTCTGACTCCTGTTACCACAATGTTCAGAAAATGACCCAATGCATAATCAGATATATTACATAATTATTTGTAACGCCTTAGGCGCTACATCATGAAATTTATATTTTCATCAACTACAAGTGGGGAAAAATTATTGTACAATCAAATATGGTCCCCTTGTACAATCAAATAACATGCCAATTTTGTCACTTTAATGTACATCTCTCTTGCGATTTTTTCTTAACCCTTTGCCTGCTAATCATCACAACAGCTGTTGTTTAATCCGTTTTATTAGCCGATTAAATTACTTTTATTAGAAATGAAATAACTGGTCTAATAGTGAGTTACAATGTTGTCTACTTTTCTAGAATGCTGGATTATATAAAGCGCTTCTTTTTATTTCCACTGCTACATTGAGCATTCACAAAGAAAGAATCAGAAGACAAGCACATAGCGTCCTGCCGGCTGAAGAGTGAGCCCCCAGCTCTGTGGCCGCTGCAGAGTGATCCTGGACTTTCCTCTCGGCTGACTGGATGCTGGTAATCGGATTATGGGGTGTACTTTCCGGCTGACAAAGTCTGACAAGAGAGGCGAATGGTAGAGAGTTCTTCACTGAGAGATGCTCGCTCATTTGTGCGCCGCCCAGATTATCTTGACAAAGCAGTGACTAAATGTGTCACTGGCGATGTCCAGCAAACACGAGATGTTGGCACAATGTTGGCGTGATGCTGTGACGCTGGCCAACATCTAATCAGCCGTGGCTAAACGTCGCGTGATCCCCAGATATCCACGTCCATTTGCTAAATTAACAAGTTTAACCCTTTAACGCCATTTATTCAATCTGAATTTTCACCCACTTGAAGTTGTGTCTCGCTGACGCGATCCACAACTTCAAGTGAGTAAAAATTATTCAGATTTGACAAAATGGAGGTCAAATGTTTTCAAATATTGCTGATTGATGTCACATTTTATCTTTAACATGTTCAAAAGGTGGTACTTTATGTTTAATAAAAAATGAAAACTTGAATATATGCGGCACCGGCGGTTGAAGGGTTAATACAAAGCCAGGCACTGAACATGCTAAACGTGTCACGGGGATATCCAGCAAATACGTAACGTTCACACAGTGTCGGTTCAATGTTGGGCCAGCGTTGCAGACGCTTCCCCAACATTGAACCAACAGCGTATCAGAGTCTGGTGTTCGCTTGATATTGACGTCCACCGACTAAATTAACAGGATTAATGGCCAGCTTCCTTGCGCTACGTTAGCCAATCAAGTAACAAGTAACAAGCAATTTATTCTGATGGTCCTCTTTAGTAGAAGACAAGACAGAGTTGCCAGGAAGGCACATGACATAGTATATACAATATTCACATTTTGCAATATTAAAATTTACATATTATTATTTTTACAAACATAGCCAGCTTTTTAAGGTTTTCACCCTTAGTCTGTTTAAAAAGTTTATGTAGGTAGAAGGTTGAAGGTCATACCCAATATTTTGAATTCATAAAATGTTTACGTTCTTCTTTAAAATTAGGACAACAAAGTAAATAATGAAATTCATCACCAATATCTGTTTCACAAAACTGGCATATACGCATATCACGAAGGACTTGTGACCGAACACCGGCTTCTATGGGTAAGCGATTAAAATAAATTTTGTGAAATATTTCCTGAGTAGGTCTGGTAATTCATTTAAATAACTTTCTAAGCCAAACGATGTTTTAATATTACGATAAACTGTACATTTCCCTCCTTGTGATATAATTTCGTGCCATTTTTGAATAAACTGATCTTTTGATCTTATCTTCACTGAATGTTTGAATACTTCGAAAGAACAAGGCAATGATTGATTCAACCATAATCCAGAAAATCCGCAATTGTTCAGCGTTGTCTTAACAGTTTCCACTCATTCAGACTTAAATATATTTTTTTCATCTAATATATATAATAGCGGAAGCGAAGACTTAACTGGGAAACGCCAGAAACACAGACAGTATACGACATGTCAATCGTGTTGGTCCAGTGTTTGTGTAATGCAGGACAAGCGACACGGATGGCTGACCAACGTCAAAACAACATTGGATCTGCGTCTGATGCATGACGTGAAGGCCTATAATGCAATATGCTCGCCAATGGTAGAATGGTTCAGCCTCTCACATGACGAGATCAACAATAGTTTTTTTACAACACATCTGAGTTTTGTAGAGATATAAAGTAGGTCAATTATCTTATGAAGTATTAATTGCTTGTTTGTTTGTTTGTTTGTTTGTTTGTTTGTTTGTTTGTTTGTTTGTTTGTTTGTTTGTTTGTTTGTTTGTTTGTTTGTTTGTTTGTTTGTTTGTTTGTTTGTTTGTTTGTTTGTTTGTTTGTTTGTTTGTTTGTTTGTTTGTTTGTTTGTTTGTTTGTTTGTTTGTTTGTTTGTTTGTTTGTTTGTTTGTTTGTTTGTTTGTTTGTTTGTTTGTTTGTTTGTTTGTTTGTTTGTTTGTTTGTTTATTTGTTTGTTTGTTTGTTTGTTTGTTTGTTTGTTTGTTTGTTTGTTTGTTTATTTGTTTGTTTGTTTGTTTGTTTGTTTGTTTGTTTGTTTGTTTGTTTGTTTGTTTGTTTGTTTGTTTGTTTGTTTGTTTGTTTGTTTGTTTGTTTGTTTGTCACATCATTACAAGCTTAAACATTTGAAAACCACAAAACTGTGATCTACACCCCAACTTTTGTTTATTATTGGACCCAGGTGTCTGACGTAGGCCCAATATTAGGACAAACTTGGTGAAAAAAAGCTTGTATGCCTGTCATGTTTTCTACAAAATCCGAAAGTACCCCTCTTCGGACATTATTTTGTATATGTCTAAGTATAGACAGATGGACGGTGATTTTGACATAAACCCTACGCACATCAACCCAACACCAAGCACTGGTCCTAATGTTGTAAGAAAAAATGCCCAAATACAATATCTGAATAGGTAATTATATTGATGGCTTGTACTCTTTGTACTTGAATAATTATATTTAACATCAGTCATTTGGTGCAGGCATACACCATGGACACTGGATGGCCACAGGGTGGATGCGAATGGTTCGCAGTCAGTGATCACACTAATGGTGTGGCTCATTTTCTGGCTGATATAATCTTTGTGTAACGTCCTGTTTGATCCTTAGTAAAGATTAAGTCCAGCGGACGAGCTCTTTGTACCGTCGTGCAATACCATAGCGCAGTAATTCTGCTTACTTTACAAGTAAGCATATACTGATTGTAAAATCACAGACAGTATCAGTCACTTGAAGCTGTGTACCATGGTAGCGCGACAAAGCTTCAATTAACCATTTAAATAAATAGCTCAGTGCTCTAGTGGGTTGAGGGGCTAAAAAGGTATTTTTCACTGTGTTAGCGACCCGTGCATCCGTCTTTTGAACGGATATAAAGTCAAAATGACGTGCAAAAATGGTCCAAATTACACTATAAAGGAGGAAATGTAAGGGCAGTTATTCAAAAATTAGAAAAAACACGGGCAGTTGTCTAATCCCAGTGTTCCCAGGAGACTCTCTTCGTCAAACACTAGAAGAGCCTTAATAGTCGTACGTCCCTTGTCAGCCGGGATATAAATACACTCATGTGTGGATACTTACCAGCAGACACGAGATGCTGACCGAATGTTGGTTCACTGTTGGGCCTGTGTCTTGGACGGTGTACCAACGGTGAACCAACATTGGGTCAACGTCTCGTGTCTGCTGGTGTAGGCTCTCTATACAGAACATTTAATTTCTAGTTGCATGAATATAGCGATGGCCAAACTAACTGGTCAAACACACATATCTGTGCCACCGTGAACACAAAACAGCGTGGTCCATAGCACCGACCCTTGGGGAACACCACATGGAATTTGTGCACGCAATCAGCCATTTTCATGGGTTTCTCCCATCATACCCAGCGGAGCATATCTATGATGTCCAGTGCGTCGTCATGTGATGGATTTAACGGGAAAAGGTCGTGTGCGGTATGCATACATGTAAGCAGCGTATGCCCTATAGGTAAAAATTGTATTGAATCGGGTTATAGGCCACTTTCGTGCGCATACAGGATAAATTGGGCCAGGAGAACCTCCTTACGATGGTGAGATGAGTGAGATGACATTGCTCTCCAGACACAGGACTCGAAATTCAAACCCTGGAGGTCTGAGGTCGAGCACGCTACCTCTCGGTCCCTGAGGCTCCCCACAATACTGAGTTTTACGAGTGGATGGGGAAGAAACATTTTGTTTCTTTCAAACCGCCGAGACCGAGAAACGAACTCTAGCGTGAAAGGCAGCAGTGCTAACCACTACCACAGGTCCCCCGCCCTTGTCCGACGGTGGAAGATTGTAAAAAATATAAGCTTTGACTGAGTTATCAACCAAAACTTTCCTTTTGGGAACCGGCCCTTGGGCAAACAACCGGATATTTTATTGACTCTTTTCCATCATACCATAGTCTATAATGTCTGAAATCGCGTGATATGCTGAAAATATTTTGTGTTGGATGCTTAAGTAAATTCCATTTGTTACATGTATGTTTTGTCATAAACTTATGACTTATGACAAAAATTGAGAAAAATTGTTGTTTGTGCTTGAAATTAGAGCCATTGCAGCTTAACCCAATGTCGGTACCTCTGACCAATATCAACCTAATCCATGAACGGTACAACGTTGATCCACTATCTGCGATGCTGGCTCAACATTGTACCAGCATTGGTTGGACGTCTCATGTTTCTTGGGATGAAACCTTGATGTTTTAATGTGAATAAGAAGTTGATATAGCAGATGAAGTTTTGGTCCACTCTACCGATTTCTCTATTTTTTGTCTTTTCTACGGATATTTTTTTTTAATTTCGCAAACCACTGTTGTTCTTTCTGTGAAAACATGTATATGTTTATGTATATAGTTATGTTGAATTATACCATTTAAAGAAGACATTTTGATAAATTGGTAAATAGTCATTTGTTTCCAAATTCACGTGCTTCATTATAGTGTCTCAAATGCTGATTTCACACACTATCAAATTGTCACAAATTCTAATTTTACACAACGTTAAAATATTGCGAATCATGATTTCACATAATATCAAAGTTTTAACACAGATTTAACACACTAACGTTATTTTGTGCACTGTCAAAGTGTCATAAATTCTGTGTTCGTGCACTATCAAATTTGATAAAAAAAAAATTATTCTGTTCAGTACATTGGTCAACCGGGCAGCCGAGCTGTTAGTCAGAAGAGCACTTCTGCAGTTGCTACTCCATCACACAGGCAGCGTGTTTCTGAAGTGTTTGATGGATGACATCTCAGCCGGGGAGATTTAAACCTAGTAACAATGTCCCAGTGCTGAATATATACAGGGTCAATGTATTTTATATTGGCCCAGCATTGATTCAGGGCTTGGCCAGCGTCTTCTGTTCTGACACAACTCTTCTCCGTCAGGAATTAGACAGGCCAGATTTTTGAGATGGCTACATTGCCAAATTGAAAAGCTTCCATTTATTCCACACAGTTTTTTATGACAGAATAAAGTGCCCTGCCTACTTTAGATTTTTAGCCTGCGTCTTGCTGTCAATCAGTATTTTTTCATTCATCTGACCTTTTAACCACCAAGTTATTTACTTTGAATTTCCACACACTTCAAGTTGTGTATCGCTAGTGCGATCCACAATTTCGAGTGAGTGGAAATTATTCAGATTAGACAATATGGGGGTAAATTGTAGCTGGCTGATTTATGTCATGTTTTATCTTCAACGTGTTTAAAACGTGGTACTTAATGTGCTGATGAAAAAACGAATATAATCGGGACCGTTGGTCATAGGGTTAGAGCTAGAGTTTGTCACGTATTTAAAAAAAACAGTTCTAATGATTAACACAAGTTTACAACGCTGAATTATTTGTGCTTAAACCATCGAGACCGAAGGGTTTTTTCAATTTGAAAACGTCATAAATGTCTTAGTTGGCCCCTATTTGTTTCATTTGAATACCTATGTTGTGAGTCTACGGCCAAATACTTTTACTCCTACAGTGCAGAGATCTACTTTAGTCATCAGAATCTGACGTCTACAGACGTCAGATTCTGATGACTAAAGTCGATCCCCGCGCTGTAAGGGTTATAAACAGGCATCTGTCAAATTGAATTACTTGATTAATTTGATTGCCGATCCCAAAAATCCATATCAGTGACATTATTATATGTTTCAAATACCAAATTGTAATATTTATGTGTAAAAATACCTCACTAATCTACTCGCTCTAATCTCAGAAAACGCTGACCTTATGCCCAGCAGTGAACAAGTAAAATATGATTTTAGTTGTGTTTGGCATTTGTTCTGAAGGTGCCATTTATTGGTGATCGAGAAAACATCTGACAATCACAATCTGACCAATCACATGGGGTGTTACAGACCAATCTAGGTTTAAACCAGAGTATATTCTGAGTGACAGTCGGGGATTGGGAGGTGAGCCAGACAGACGAGGTTGTCATAATAAAAGCCTTTCCTGTCACAGTGTCATGTTTAACCATGATCCCGATGTACATGTACACGACGTAGACCTACATCATGGCTGATGTGGATAGAGAACTATATACACTGGGTCTGAGGTCAGCATGATCTAAATGCCCAGGTATGAACGAAGTTGTATTGATAAACCCATGTCAACGGAAGTAGATATTTGAAATATATTTATCAGAATGTATTTAAATATTTACAACTGGTGAAATATTTACCGGTGGTATAGTGACGGTAAATGAAATGAATGGGGTTTTAGGCCACC
This sequence comes from Flabesymbios commensalis, assembly GCA_964017125.1. Classification (NCBI taxonomy): domain Eukaryota; kingdom Metazoa; phylum Annelida; class Polychaeta; order Terebellida; family Flabelligeridae; genus Flabesymbios; species Flabesymbios commensalis. The sequence goes on along the minus strand of CAXHKU010000809.1, from coordinate 16,251 downwards.
TTTGTGCACATAATAGGCTAAACTGGGCCAGGAGAACCTCTCGAGGATGGTGAGATGATTGAGATGACACTGCCCTCCTGGCGGTCTGAGGCCGAGCTCGCTACCTCTCGATCACGGAGGCTCTTCACAATATTGAATCATTACGAGTGAGCGGGGGAGAAACATTTTGTTTCTGTGAAACTTGAAGGCCAGAGTGGGGTTCGAACCCATCATCTCCGATTTTCCAAGCAGGCAGCTTTAATCACTGCACCAGGGCCCCCAACAGAATAGTGAATACGATACAAGTAAACACGATACACTGAGGCAATGTTGTTTTAATGTTGGTCCACCGTTTACGATGCTGATCCAACATTAAAACAATATTGCATCAATATAATGCATTTGATGGTATAGATTATGACTCTCGAGGGAGTCTGTTATAGGCCCCTAGCTAGCTACCATGTCCTTCTATTAAACTACATGTACTCCACAGAATTTCAAAATTAAAATGCACTTCCTCAAGCTTCATGCTTCCGCATTTTAATGATGTATTTTACGCTTTCAATATTTAGTATTTCTTGGGAAATAATACGTGGCAGTTCAAATTCAATGATCCGAATGTTTACGGCTGATTATGTCTCACCCATACTACGTAGAGATATGTTGTTTTGCTCTAGTCGGCGTCAGCGTTTGACCTACGTCACATTATGACAAGAACTACTTGTCTGATTGTCTTTAAGTTTTGCACACAACATCTCCAGTGGGTCTAGATGTGCATTTAGGGGTAACTGGCCTACCTTGGGTTGAGTACTATGGCACTCATTTCCTAACCATATCTCAGACACGTCTAGCTGATCTAGATGTGCCTTCTGGGGTAAGTGAACTTATGGCGAGATGGGACGTCGTAGTTACCAAAATGTCGTGATAGGCCTACGCCGGGAATTCCGTTATGGGGTCACAACGGCCGACGAAGGACTCTGCCCAATTTCACCATCAAAACTCAAATATCCTCCTCATCCGTCTGGTCGACGGTATCAAACAAACCAGGAAACTCTCTTCTCTCTTGTCATGTTTATTTGATTAACATGCGATAACAGCAAAGCACAACCATCCGCGCACGGCACGTCTCTATGGACTTAGCAAGAGCGAGCTACGGCACGTCCGCAGTCGCTGAGTATTACGCTTGAAGTGCGGGAATAATACCAAGGCCGCACCACACTGCTCTGTGTGCGCACGTCACCACGGTATGAAAACGAGGCGGTCATCCCCGTCCGCCCGCGTCCAGGAATCTGGGGATAAGCGCCACATTAACTGAGCGATGTCAGGATCCTACATTACCCCCGGCTGAGTGACAACGTAGGACCAAACTGACGTGTAGGAGACTGCTTCGTGCAAGTAGCGGGGTTGTCAAATATGTAACCTCTTATACTAAGCATAGTTTTCTTTAAAAAAATATAGCGAGTGTGGTTACATTGTGGGCGGTTGAAAGCGCAGCATTATACGTGAATTGTCCTATCCTCTTAACACCAACTGTCCTTTATATATTATTCATGTGCTGCAAGCTGCGATCAACCCATTCATTTAATTAACAGAATTGCTATTAATGCTTTAGCAATGAGCTTGCTAAAAGAAAATGTCTTTACATTTATATATCTGTACACAATTCTGCCAGGCCTGGCATATTCATTTACAATTTAACAACATTGTTATTACGAGTTATGCGGTTGGGCCCGCCATAGACGTCATTAGGCGCGACTATGGCGTGAACCATCTGCACGAATCGAGCAGGAGTCTGGATTATTCGTCCTACTCTAGTTTTTCGCACTGTTTGGTCGGTCGAAATTTTTTCGCGATTACCAATATTCGCATGTTTGCTTTTTGTCGAGTCGAATACGGCGTCAGCAGCACCCGGGGTTTTACCCCATAGATGTAAAGGTATGCGGGAATACGTTCGTAAACCACCGCCGTTCCCGTTAGCGCGGGACGCGGCAGGGGCTCGCGAATGCGGCGCTTCGTAAGTATTGTCTCTGTTAGACAAGTTGACTTTAACATCTATTTGCTTTGGGACTGTGGCCGATTTTTGATTGCTTCTGACTGCCGTCGACTTTTTTGTGTTGACTCTCGTCCCGTTGGACGTCGGAGTGTCCGCACTACCAGATCTAGGTGGACCCTGTGGATTCTTACTAGATGTCCTGGTAGCCGTCGACTTCCGTGGTTTGCTTGGCGGTTTACGCTGTGTTGTCGTACCTGTTGTAGGCTCGCACTCCACGTGAGCGGGTTTAACGCGATCTAAGGAGACCGTCTCAACCTTGCCTTTAACTAGGATTTTCATTACTCTGCCACTCCTCGCGACGACCTTGTATGGTCCGTCGTAAGGGGCGGTCAGAGGCGGTGCAATTGCGATTCGGCGCAAGAATACATGAGTACATGTAGCTATTTCCTTGAATTGGAAAATGTTGTGTGGTTGTGTGTCACGTGGCGGACATAGACAGAGACGCGACATGGCCACGCGTAGCTTGTCTGAATAATTCTCCAAATCAGTGTTAGCGTCGACGTTGTACTGTTTAGTAAACTCTCCTGGGAGTCTAAGGGTTGTCCCGTAAATCATCTCAGCAGCTGACCTGCCCAGTCTCTCTTTCACGGCTGAACGAACTTCTAAAAGTACGGCAGGTAACGTGATAGTCCACGGATTCGGTGACTCGTGCGCCATAATGGCGGCTTTCAATTGACGGTGGAAACGCTCGACCATGCCATTCGACTGAGGGTGATAACTCGTGGTACGATTCCGAATAATCCCGAATTGGTTACATAAACTATCCCACAATTTGGACTCGAATTGAGCGCCCCTATCAGTGGTGATAGTGGCAGGGGTACCATAACGTGCTATCCACCCGCTGAAGAAGGCATCGGCGACCGTTTCGGCTCTAATATCTACCATAGGTATAGCTTCGGGCCAACGTGTAAAACGGTCGACGCAAGTCAGTACATATCTAAAACCATGGGCATAAGGTAAGGGTCCGCCTATGTCCACGTGGACATGATCGAATCGCTCGGTAGGTTCAGTGAACTTTCCGAAAACAGGAGTGTTATGACGTGAAACTTTAGCAGTCTAGCAACCCTTACAGGTACGACACCATCTAGCAATATCTATATTCATGCCGTGCCATACAAATTGGGTATTAATCAAAGGTCTGGTGGCTCTATGCGATGGATGGCCTAAACCGTGCAAGTTTGAAAAAACTTTTCGACGAAATTTCGCGGTAAGGTACGGCAGGTTGTGTCCCGTGGACACATCACACTAGATCAATTGATTATCGAACGATTTCAATAGTTTGAAATTCATAGTGGATGTAGTCGAATGTATCAAACGTGTGAATTCCGCATCATTAGCTTGATCGAGACTTAACTCTTTATAGTCTATTACTGGGCCATCGTGTATCGTGTCTCTCCTTTTACGTATCTAATATCGGTGGTGAATTCACCGATGAACGCTAAATGACGTGTTTGTCGTAGGGATGCGCGCTCAGTCACGGATGACATTACGAATGTTAACGGTTTGTGATCAGTATTAACGAAAAAATTTCGTCCTTCTAAATTGTGTCTGAAATGTTTAATTGTAGCTTATACTGCCAAAAGTTCACGATCGAACGCGCTATAGCGTGTCTCAGCTGGGTTCAGCTTCTTGCTGAAAAACGAAAGCGGCTGCCACATACCGTTTAAAAATTGCTGCAAAACGCCACCGACGGCGACATCACTAGCGTCACACGTGATGTTAAGCTGGGCCGTAGAATCTGGGTGCACCAGAAGCGTAGCGTTTGCCAATATCTGTTTGGACTCGGAAAATGCTGACTCTGCTTCTTTATTCCACTTCAAATCGAAATTTGATTTCGGTGACAATCTGGTATGGCCTTCGTTGGCAGAAGTCAGTAGATTATTGAGTGGCGTCAGCTTCGCGGCGCAATGCGGTATGAAACGGTGGTAATAATTCACCATTCCCAGATACCTACGCAATGCTCGTTGCTTTTCGGGTTTATTGAAATTAACGATCGCGTCAACGGCGCTAGGTAACGGCGAAATGCCTTCGGCGCAAACGTGATGACCTAAGAAACTTAATTCAGATGTTCCGAATTGACACTTTTCAGGACCAATGATGATTCCGTACTCCGATAGTCGATTAAAAAGAATTCGTAGATGTTTCTTATGCGTTTTATGATCTGGGCTGGTTACCAGTAGGTCATCCAAATAAACAACAACGAAATCAAGTCTGCGTGTCACGTGGTCTATAAATCGCTGAAACGTTTGACCGGAATTTCTCAGACCAAATGGGGTTCTAGTGAAATTAAACAAGCCAAAAGGTGTGGTAACAGCAGTCTTGTGTACGTCGGACGGTTCCACCGGAATTTGGTAATTGGCCCTGACTAAGTCTATCTTCGAAAAAATTTTCGATCCTGCTGACCGCTGCGTAAAATCTTGAATATGCGGAATCGGATAACGGTCCGGTACGGTCTGTGCATTCAAACTACGGTAGTCCCCAATCGCCGTTTTTCTTTGGCACCATGTGAAGCGCTGAGGACCACTCGCTGTCGCTGGGTTCAATGACCCCTAATTTAATCATGTCGTCAAACTCACGTTTGGCGGTGACCAGCTTATCGGGAGCCAAACGTCGTGGTCGAGCAAAAACCGGGTGACCTTTAGTCACAATCTTGTGAGTTATGCCGTGTTTGACGGGCTCACCCTTTGTCGTAGGGCGTGTCAGTTCCGGGAACTGGCCGAGGAGTTTAGTATATTCATTTTGAGCTGTATCAACTCTGTTCAATGACAGAGGTTTAATTGAAGATAATGAAGCGGCAATGGCTAAGCCTGTACGCATGTCTCGAAGACATCTGCTTCTCAAGTCTACGAGCAAATTGTAGTGGATTAAAAAATCAGCTCCGATTATGGGTTGCTGCACATCTGCCACTATGAACGTCCACGGATATTCGCGCTTTAAGCCGACATCGACGACGCGTTTACAATTGCCGTAAGTCTTTATAGTGCTGTTATTAGCTGCCACCAGGGGGAGACTGTCAGCGCCCGAAATCCCGTTAGCGCAAGATTTCGGCAGAACACTGACAGCTGCGCCCGTGTCGATTAAATATCTGCATTTATGTCCTTTATCTGCGACATATAATAACTTAGAGTGAGATAATTGTGGAGAACTAGCCTCCACGGAGTCATGTTGCGTCTCAGTTATACCGCCAGATGCAAGAGTCGCAATCTTGCTCTGGCTTAGCAGTTTAAAGAAAAAGCGCAGGGGCTTCTGCACGTGCGTGCCTTGTCACCGAAAGTCTGGTGAAAATAGCAGACAGGTGCATCAGCCGAATTCAAAGTCTTAGCGGCGTCATTTCTCTGTGTGTTCGGCGGCGGAACGGAAGGTCGAGCATTTGTTTGCAAATTCGTCAGCGGAACGAAAGGTCGAGCATTATCTTTAACGTCTCAATACTGACTATGTTGGTTACTAATGAAACCTGAGGCCTGTACATTAGGGGCAAATGCAGGCGCGTGAGCGTAGTTATTTGCTCGTCCACGTCCTTTATTTCGTTTCCTCTCAGATGTTGTTACTGTTTCTAATCTCTTGATGCGTTTGGATAGATCTTCTAACAAACCAACTAATTTGCTGGTCTCGTCGACTTTGATCTCTGCGACCCCCGGCTTACTCTCTTCCACGTCCTGTTCTGCAGCCAGTGCCCTGTCAGCCAAAACGGCCAAACTTTCGAGGGAGGCACTGTCGGGTTGAGTCGCCAAATGGGCTCTGATGGAAGCGGGCATCTGTCGTATGAACGCTTGCCGAATTACAGCCTTTCCCACAACAGCTTTGGTGCCGAAACCTGCAGTCTTCTGCAGACGCCTCAGGAAACGCGAGGGAATATCACTTCCAATCTTCTCGCCAGAGATAACTTTATTGACCCTTTCAGGTGTTGTCAATCCTCGCCTCTCAATTAGTATTGCTTCCAGGCTGTCATATTTGTTTGACCTGAAAGGCTGCAGCAGCACGTCTCTCACGTCTGATGCAATCTCGCCAGAAAGTGCAGCGCAGGTTAGGCTATACCTCTCGTCATCGTCATCGATCTGGTGGAGGGCGAATTGCGTCTCGATTTGATTAAACCAGAGCTCCACATCAGAGGCGTAGAAAGTTGCGATTCTAAACTTGGGCAAGTTCGTAGCACGTTTATGCGGCTGTCCACCAAGCGGTGAAGAACTCCTTGATGAGTCACTCCTCGAGTGGGAATTCAGACGTCTATCCCGAGCAATTCGAGCGAAATCGGCTTTGAGGCGTTGATATTCCTCGTCCGCTTCTCGGAATCGAACCTCATTGTCTTCACTGTCTGGATGTTAGCTATCTTTGGGTCTAGCACCCGCACCTTCTAGAGGCGTTGACATGAAGCCTTCGCTGTCGTACTGCTTTGACATTATAAAGTACTGTTTGTAAAATTATTTAATTATTGAAGCATCTGGGATAGCTGGCCTATTGGCTCTGTGTCTATCCCAAATGTGTTTAAAATGGCATGTCGTATTAACACATGCCAACTATTTTTGACGCGCCGTGCGCTGACAGGTTGTGCAATGCCGTGAAAATCAGATGAAAAATGTCTGTAATATGTTGAAGCTAGAAGTGTAGACTGTAGAAAATGTTCATGCAATGTCGCATGGTGCGAGACACGGGGGTCGCAGATTAGTTGCAGAAATATGCGTCGTTGAAGTTTCACCTGAGTGCTGTTCACAAATGCACAAAAGGTATGTATTGATTAAAGTGAAAACTGGAGGTCTATATGAGACATAAAACGTTTTCACTGAGTCACACACATGCAAAATGGTACCGTGAAAACCGTAGGTCGCAGTGGTACATAAAAACAATATGCCAGATACAACTGTGATAAGCTATGCTAAGCTATGATAATAGTATTTTGTAAATCGACCTGGGTAAAAGAAAATGTTTACACAAGTCGAAAAACACATTCAAATATTTGCAATGTTTCGCAATAGCGCAACTGTCAAATCGAATATTTCTGTAATTATAAAAAATTTAAACTTCAGAAATAACTATCGTGAGAAAATTTCGTTCTCAAACTGATAGACTAAATGTGACTGCGAAGAAAAACAGTGACATTTATGATTTAAGAATATTATCTAAAACGTGACTGACAGTAGTCTATGCTGATAAATGATAAAGTATATCATTTCGCTGAAAAATGATATCTGTGATGAACATTCCACGTTTTTTTTTTTTTATAATGGTACGTTCATCATCGAATCATTCTCATAAACGTCCGAATCAATCGCTCGCATCGATTCATTGGTTGACGTATAAGCCGACGGTGTTCGGTGCGGTTGTTGTTATGTCGTCTGTGGTGGGTGTGTGTGTGGTGTATTGTCGGTGCTCACAGCCTGTGCAGCAGGCAGCATGTGGCTTATAGTCTGTGACGGTAAGCTTTGAGCGGTGCGTACATAGTATACAGTCAGCATCCCCGTCTCGCCTCACATTAGCATATTCATCAGCTACTGCGTGCCCAAATAAGGCGCTGAATAGCCTAGCACGATTATAAACACCAAAAGGCGTTTCAAAGTGAACAAAAAGTCTCGCACAATTAGTGGCAGAATTTCGTTTTCGAAACGACTTATTTACACATTCTCTCCCTCAATCGTGTTGAAAAAGAAAATTAGTAAACAATTTAAAAAAAAAAAAAATTATTACAATCTGTCCGTGTAAAATTTGGAACACGTGACAAATAATCTCCACCAAATCAAAATGGCGGCTTACTTTATGCTAATGTGATGCGGCGACACAGGTTCTCTGTCCCGATGCATGCCGGTTAGGGGGGAACACGTGGGTGCCCACGGCGGGCTTTGAGCTAAGTTAGGGAAACCAGCGGCCAAGATGGCGCACACCTACCAAATACAAATACAATATTCAGCATTCTCTGAAATAACATATGATAATAGTACAAAATATTGACCTACGGTCCTGGGAATATTTTTAAACAGACCAAATAAGACCGTTTATTGACATTCATTTAGGGAAACAATTTATTTTGGCCCTAAACCTATTAAAGGTTACCCGAGTCGAAGCGATAGTAAAAATTTCTGTCGATTTGTAGAAAAAATCGGGAAAAAATGACGAGATTTTGTCTGTGGACTTTAAGATCGAGTTACCCAATTATGGTAATCAACGATAAAAAGTGAGTTACAGAAAATACCCACTTCCTACTCGCCTACAGTGGCATTAGTAGGATGAAGGCATTAAACAAACTCTTACGATAAAAAAATGATAGACTATGTCTATGAGAATAATTTTCTGGATTCTTCTAGAGAAACCGGCAAGGCCGCCATCTTGAAAAGGCGCCAAACACGTGGGATTTCGACCAAAAGTTTAGAAATTTACGCCGTTTTCGACGTAAAGAAACGTGCTTCTCGTCTGATAACACTTTCTGACTAATTTAAACTGGCATATATATATTTTGACCTACAGCTTTCACGTACCTTGTGAAAAAAATGCTATTGATCTTTTTCAAAAAATCCCCTAAAATTAATGAAACTATCCTTGAAAACAGCGGTTTTCAACAGGCGTCTAGGTGAAAATACTGTTGCGTAAACGATCAGTCGTCAGGGGTCACCAATATGGCGAGATGGGACGTCGTAGTTACCAAAATGTCGTGATAGGCCTACGCCGGGAATTCCGTCATGGAGTCACAACGGCCGACGAAGGACTCCGCCCAATCTCGCCATCAAAACTCAAATATCCTCCTCATCCGTCTGGTCGACGGTATCAAACAAACCAGGAAACTCTCTTCTCTCTTGTCATGTTTATTTGATTAACATGCGATAACAGCAAAGCACAACCATCCGCGCACGGCACGTCTCTATGGACTTAGCGAGAGCGAGCTACGGCACGTCCGCAGTCACTGAGTATTACGCTTGAAGTGCGGGAATAATACCAAGGCCGCACCACACTGCTCTGTGTGCGCACGTCACCACGGTATGAAAACGAGGCGGTCATCCCCGTCCGCCCGCGTCCAGGAATCTGGGGATAAGCGCCACATTAACTGAGCGATGTCAGGATCCTACAAACTTTAACCTACTTTGGTTCAGTACTGTTCCAGCTATAGCCTAATGTGTTGAAATTACATTAAAGCACTGTATTCTGTAGGCTACCCCTCCCCTCCCTCCCCCCTGCAAACACGAGGCGCTGACCCTATGTTGTTTAAATGGCCCGAATTTCGAATTCTGTGTCTGGAGGGCAGTTTCATCTCATTCATCTCTCCATCCTCACGAGGTTCACATGGCCCAGTTTAGCCTTTATGTGCACAAAGGTGTCCTAAAAACCCATTCATTTCATTTCATTTACCGAAGCAAAGGCAGACCAAAGAAACTGATCACATGACAAATGCATCACTGACTTCCATCCTTGTTTTAGGTAGATAGTCTTGTTTGTTTTTATCGCTTCTTGTCCTGAGGGTTATTCCAAATCTGTGAAACAAGCTGGATTTCTTAGTTTATTTGTCGCCGTTCCCACAAAGAAACACTGCGTATGTTACGAAATTGTAATTTGTTATATTAATTCTTATCATATTATTTACATTTCGCAACTCTCACATCGTATTCGTAAAAATCACCATCAAGCAACTTTTTAATAATGTTGTGTACCGTACAAATGTCTAAGCATGATTACGGAGAAAAAATACTATTGTGAATGCTGTTCATACAGACTAGACTGACGTTGAAAATCACAGAATGCGTGGCAAAAAGATGAATTGATATTGTCAACCATTTCTCCCATCGGGCATCAGAGGTGCCGTGTATTGTTTATAACCTACACTCCATCACACAAGGGAGGATTTTGTTGGTCAAAAAGTCAGACTAGCAAACTGATCGCCTGATAAACGCATCATTGATTTCTGGGCAAATCCAGCTTCTCCTATATTGAGAGATGCTTCTCGGTTGCCCTTTTCTTGTGTAGCGTTTTGGACTGCTTGATTTAGATGTGTTTTGTACTTTGTTATATATACGACTTCGCAGGTCCATTATTTTTTTAAACTTACATTCTGGCTGTGTTTTTGATCGAACACACTGTAAAAACAGTGCTTGTGTTTTAAATGGCTCGGAAACGTGTTTTCAACAAAACACACATGATTACAAATTAAATACCGCGTCCAGGAATCTGGGGATAAGCGCCACATTAACTGAGCGATGTCAGGATCCTACAAACTTTAACCTACTTTGGTTCAGTACTGTTCCAGCTATAGCCTAATGTGTTGAAATTACATTAAAGCACTGTATTCTGTAGGCTACCCCTACCCTCCCTCCCCCCTGCAAACACGAGGCGCTGACCCTATGTTGTTTAAATGGCCCGAATTTCGAATTCTGTGTCTGGAGGGCAGTTTCATCTCATTCATCTCTCCATCCTCACGAGGTTCACATGGCCCAGTTTAGCCTTTATGTGCACAAAGGTGTCCTAAAAACCCATTCATTTCATTTCATTTACCGAAGCAAAGGCAGACCAAAGAAACTGATCACATGACAAATGCATCACTGACTTCCATCCTTGTTTTAGGTAGATAGTCTTGTTTGTTTTTATCGCTTCTTGTCCTGAGGGTTATTCCAAATCTGTGAAACAAGCTGGATTTCTTAGTTTATTTGTCGCCGTTCCCACAAAGAAACACTGCGTATGTTACGAAATTGTAATTTGTTATATTAATTCTTATCATATTATTTACATTTCGCAACTCTCACATCGTATTCGTAAAAATCACCATCAAGCAACTTTTTAATAATGTTGTGTACCGTACAAATGTCTAAGCATGATTACGGAGAAAAAATACTATTGTGAATGCTGTTCATACAGACTAGACTGACGTTGAAAATCACAGAATGCGTGGCAAAAAGATGAATTGATATTGTCAACCATTTCTCCCATCGGGCATCAGAGGTGCCGTGTATTGTTTATAACCTACACTCCATCACACAAGGGAGGATTTTGTTGGTCAAAAAGTCAGACTAGCAAACTGATCGCCTGATAAACGCATCATTGATTTCTGGGCAAATCCAGCTTCTCCTATATTGAGAGATGCTTCTCGGTTGCCCTTTTCTTGTGTAGCGTTTTGGACTGCTTGATTTAGATGTGTTTTGTACTTTGTTATATATACGACTTCGCAGGTCCATTATTTTTTTAAACTTACATTCTGGCTGTGTTTTTGATCGAACACACTGTAAAAGCAGTGCTTGTGTTTTAAATGGCTCGGAAACGTGTTTTCAACAAAACACACATGATTACAAATTAAATACCAAAATCTCCGCTGCCGTTTAAATTGCAAACATGTTGTAATTAGACGCGTCTCCCAAATGAGCGCCATCTGGTGAATGGCAGTAACACTGGCGCACGCCGCCTGGTGTGGCAAAAGCAACCAAGCAGAAGATGAAGGAAATCAAATTGGTAAGACCTAACTTTAGTATATAAATCTGCATTCATTCAGCTTTTAGTTAATAAAATTATGTTGTCGTGTACAGTGGTTTATTTGTGTGCATCTAGGCCTATATGATAGTTTATGAGCTTAATTTTCCCAAAGTAGTTTGTTGTAAGACCTCCCTGGCTGTTTTTAGTATAGACTACAAACAACAGTGGGCGATAAGGCCTCAACTTCAAGCACATGACATGGAACATGTTTTCAATCAACGTGTTTAGCTGACGTTCCAGGGTTTAGTTTAGGCATTCATTTTAATTAGACTAGTAGTAGTCTAGTGACGTTAGTCTAAACTAAGTAGATGGTCTTTGCTTAATGCCAATGCCAATGGGAGATATGCATTGCTGACACGCGCTTTGCAGTCAGCAGTGACTCTATACCCAATGTCATAATTATTCTGGATCGCATCATAATTTAATCTAATTTGACTTTTTAAAACTAAAATAGGCCTAATAACTTATCAAATTAGACAACAATTTTTTTCATTAGTATAAACCATTTTCCAGCAGTAATCAGGTTGACTAATTTGCATGTTTATCATATAGGGCCTACTTTTTATATATATATGTTAATTTTATCACATGCATTTGATGTATTTTTCAGGGAGACACCTGTATAGCCATAATAGACTACAAAGAAACGTTCACCTCCATGACTTATTGCGATCTCGCAAAGTTTGTATAAAGGTTTATACTAAGACGGCCTGATACTTGGCGATTGGGCTGAAGTAGCAGGTGGAGAAAAAAAATGAAAAATGTTTGACATTGCAATAGCAAAATCAATTTCCTGTTGATGAATAGATTTTCACCTTTGCCTATTTGGCAGATTGTTTCTGTTGAAACAATGTTTGTGTTTGTTTTTTGTTTACTTTGATAAACAGATCCAAGATTATTTGTGTTTTACATTGTTTTTTCTCCAACAACCTGCAATATATGCCGTGCTATTACTGCAAGGCAATTTTTGAATTTTAGACTTTTCTGCTCAACACACATTTTTTATACAGTATTATTCAAAACATTTGATAAATACAGGTGGAAACATGTTTAAATTGTGTAAATGTCAATATCTAAACATGGAAAATATAACTTGAACATATGTTTGGATGGAACGCGTCTATGCTAAACATGTTCTACAAGAGAACATATTCAAGTTTAGTACATGTCGATATCTAAACATGTCCAATATAGCCTAAACATGTTAGAATTAAACTCATCTAGGTTAAACGTGTTAAGCCAAATACATGTTTTATTACTATACATGTTTCACTCGAACATGTTTAAATTGTTGTTACGTGTCTTGGCTAAACATGTTCAGTCTAAGAACATGTTTTAATACTACACATGTTTCAAACTAAACATGTATAAACGTTTTGGGGGCTTAGCTGTTCAAATTCTATACATGTTTAGCATAGCCGCGTACTTTACATGGGGGCAAATAAAGTGTTTAGAAAAGTGCTTACATTCTAAGCACTGTTTTTACAGTGCATTGGCTATGAATCTGACTTAAGTTGGAATTACATTTGTATTCTTTTCGTTATTTGCAGTAGGTGGTATTATATCAGCACGATATATAATAAACACAACAATGTATATCTCGATTCCTAAGTATATTGAAATTGTTAATAGTATACGTACGGCGCTCACCATTGTACCTTTTGATTTTGCAATATTGTCATGTAAAACCTTTTAATATTTGCAGATGTCATCCACATCGCGATGTCACATCCAATATTAGTATCTGATCGACCGGAAAAAATGTGTAATTTTTAATGGAAAGAAGTGTTTAATCACAACCATTATTTTTTACTGTTATTATAAATTAAACTTTCTCTTTGTTTTTCTATGACAAATTCATCTTCGTTGTGTTTTTGTGCCTAAACATTACAGTGGCGGATCTACGGGGGGGGGGGGGAGGTTGTGGCGGTTGCAACCCCCCTCCTTGGCTGGCCCAAAATGCGTCTGTGAGCATCTACAAATTCAAAATTTTCGGGGGGAGGACCCCCAAATCCCCCGCAACCCCACCCTACCTTCAAACCTGGATCCGCGACTGACATACTTGTATTTTGGAAACAGTGCTGACAAAATTACCATAAAACGACAAGAAATATAGGCCTATATGAAATGTTTATTTTCTAATTGATATCGGGTTCAAACAAATTTCTATGTTATTTCAAGCTAGTAGATTTCAATAAATCATGTTGACAATGAATACAAAATATGAGAAATGCACCGCGATTTCTGAATGACCCAAATAGATGCTTAACTTCAATCAGTATATCCAATGATCCAATCTTGGATCCAGATCAAATGAAAATATTCTCCAGAGATTATCAGAGCGTGAAATGAGCTCCGCCATCATAGAGTGTGATTCATAGCGATCACTCTTCCTTTTTGTGCCGCATTTCTTCTATATCATTATCACCATCTGATTTTTTTTCATTCTGTTAGAAACACCATTGGTGAAATGTTATCTCAATCCTGGCCCAGCCTCAAATACCCTGGCATAGCATTGAGATGTCATCATAAATATGTATACACCATATTTTATCGAAAATACTTAAATCTATCAAACATTTCAGTAAGAAATATTCATAGATCATAGTGAATTATTTTTTCCTAAATGCTCAGGCAGTTTTAAAGGTTTACAGAGGGACGCAATTGTATGAAACTGTATAATGTATAGATCTCACCCAGACAGCAGTTGCTTTTGAAAATCATCAAGATTATATGTTTTTGGTGTACTTACTTTCTTGAGCTGGAAACATTTGATTGGTCTCCTGTTCGGCTTGATATTGAACTATCAAATACAAAGCAAATATAATGAACTTGGTATTAGAGGGTCACATCTGTCACGTGACGTTTGAAGATGCATTTACGATTCCTAATAGCAAGATTATAATAACATATCATTCAGTTTCTCAAACAATCATAAAAAATAGATGATATGTTTTAATCTTCACAGTGAGAAAAGTAAACAAAATTAGAGAAAATATCAGTATTGGTTGTGGTAACCAGCGACTAAATGACAGTCACCTCCGACTGTTACCTCTGTATCACATCTCCCCTCCGCCACTCTGACATCGTCTTCCGGCGAGGCTCTTCTAACTACACTGCTCACCATAGACACTGCTACTTCGCTTGTTAAAATGTGCAGATGTTTGACGTCATATGTCCCCCGCTCTCATTTTCAAGTATTGTAGTAAGCTTGTGATTGGCCGACTGTCTTGCTAAAAGTACCCTGATCGGCTGGCGAGAATATTATATTGGGGGAGGGGTGGGTTTAGACAGACACCTGTGTGGAGCCCAGCAAACGCGAGGATTTGACCCAATGCTGTTTCACTATCGGCCCACCGCCAACGGCGCTGGACCAACATTGAAACAACATCGGGTCAAGTCTTCATGTTTGCTGGGAGAGCTGTCCACATTATGATACACGCGTACCGTCTGTGTCTGGTTGGAACAGGCTGCACAGTGCTCTGTGTACTTCTAACAAGCGACACGCGCCTTTGAAATGTGCAGCCACATGTTTGTGTATTGGAAACAATACAGGATGATTGTCAAGGACGAGAATGACGTAATAAATGTCCAATATCGGTAAAGCCAAGTCACAAATCCATGTTTAACCTTTTAGTCGTTTTAAATGCGTTTTGTCAGCGGGTAAATGCATGTGATTGGTCACAAAATGTGTGTTTAAACATTAAGATTTACAAATGTTTGGTCTCACATCAAAGAAATATGAGTAATTTCCAACCACTTGAAGTTGTGGATTGCGGCAGAGAGGCACAACTACAAGTGGATGAAAATGTATTTTTTTAATGTGGCACTTTAATCCTTACAGCACGAGGACCAACTTTAGTCGTCAGAATCTGACGTCTGTGGACGTCAGATTCTGACGTCTAAAGTCGATCCCCGCACTGTAAGAGTAAAACTATTTTCACATACCGTGACCCATAAGATAGGTATTCAAATGAATCAGAAAGAGCTAACTAAGACAGTTGTGATGATTTATAATTGAAAAAAACTTTGGCCTCCAAGGTTTCATAAAAAAATTCAGCGCTTTAATGGTTAAGGGTAAGCAGCTGTGTTGCTAGGGCAACGGTTTCAGACAAGCTTCAATGATATAAATACCACTGAACTTTTGTGAAAATTTGAATAAGATAACTAAGCGGAAATATTCATATTCCTCAGTTGGCGGTGGGTTTTAAAGGGTGACTGTAAACCATCCCAGGTGAAACATGTCAATTAGCTGGCTGGTTGATTGATTGTGGCTGGCATGTATCCTGATGTCTTCTCTTACAGCTTCTATCACATCAAAAACGGGTTTAACCCCTAGATTTCTGAGCTGTGCAATTCTATTTTTACTCACGTGAAGATGTGTCTTGCTACGGCGGTCCACAGCTTCAAGTGATTAAAAACTACTTCGTATTTCTTATTTGAGTTACGAATACTATCAGTGCCACGAAAGATATTTTTACCTTTAAAAACCAGGTGCCGAAGAAAAGACTGAAATATCATTGTAGTCGAGATCAGGGCTCTGCACACTTTACCCGCAGTCACAATACATCAACCAATGTTGGGTCGATGTTAATCCACCGTCTGCGACGCTGACCATATACCCAATATACCCAACAATGGGACAATGGCCAGTGCTCTATGCTTCAACACGTGATGCTGGCTACTGGTGTGAGGTATTAGCTCCCTGGTTTGTATGTTTTTTAGATAACTAAGTATATTTTATATAGTATTTCGAGGATACATGCTACAAGGTATTCTCAAGG